>ML211430.1:0-27870 GCA_004369055.1 Polyporus arcularius HHB13444
GTCCCGCTCTCGTCCGCCGCCAGCCCTGCGACTTGCAATGTGTTGCTGAAGACCGGTGTTCCCCTCTGCAAACCATTGGCGAAAGACGACAATGTTCTCTAGTGTTCCCTTGTTCTCGGCCGTCTACCCTTGCGTGCTCAAGCTAGACGTCCGATTGCGTTCCTCCAAATGGTGAGCCTTGAACGCGAGAAACAATCGTCGATTCGAGTGACCTGAAACACAGAAGCTGCTGCCACGTGGGATTTCCCACCCCAAACTGATGGGGGATTTGTCAAGTCCAAACCTGGTCCACTTCGTGGCCAGGAAAACGGGCGCCTCGAATTTTCGAAATGGTTTGAGGCTGTCACACGTCACAGAGAGGTTCGAATTGAGTGATTTGCTACAGTATGTATGTTGTATCGTGAAGAGGTGTCGCAAGGAGTGAGGAGAGCAGTGAGGAAGCAATTAGGGACGCGTTCGCGCGACGCGTCGACGCGCAAGCGCCCGTGCGCCATCATCGGAATTCGAATCCAGACCGAACTCCGCTTATGGTAGGTCTCTCTTCCCCGGGTCCCCGTTGTCTCCCGTTGGTTCCGCCGGGCCAGGAAACCCCGTTTGTTCCAAATCCTGGATGTTCTCCGGCTTTGTGTCGACAGGTCACAGGCCGCTGGGTTGTCGTGAGCCATGAGTCGTGCGCCGGGGAGCTGACAGTGCATGTCGGTCTTTGGTGTGCTGCGGCCGGCGGGATACTTACTGCTGATATTGTCTAGGTGCCTGGTACTGGACTACTCACTAGTACTCGGACGGGGCGACGCGATACGGCATCAGGAGATCGGGGAGACGCGGGTCGTGTTGCCGTGCCTCTCAGACTGGTGAGTGAGTTGCAGGCTTGTGTACGTCCACGCTGACGACTCACGGGCAGCGGGGATCTTGCAGAATGTGCTCGGGAGGGAGAGTGCCAGTGCCGGCTTTAGGTGCGGAGAAGACGCGGCCCTCGGACCTCAGTCTGCCGCGATGGACTCGGACGAGCCGTCGGGTGCTGAACAAACTCGAGTCATCGAGAGACGTCGAGGTCGCTTGCAGTAGGGACCGCCCTAGTGTTGCATGGTCCAGTCCAGGGATCAGTCCGGGACTGCAGTCTGGACCGGACTGCTGGCACTGGGACCGGGACCGGGACCGACTCATAACGGTCCAGTCTGCGGTCCCGGTCCCGGTCCTCCGGGCACTGAGGTCGAAGGGGGACCGCCTGGGACCGGGCAGGACCGGTCTCGGACTGCGAGACCGGACTGATTTGGGACCGGTCTGGGACTGATCTGAACCAGCCTGGCTGAACCAAGTAGTATAGCGCGCACATGGCTCGGAGCTTGAAATCAATCTTCAAGCTGTATAGATCCTCGGACGATCCCGAACGTAAGCAGCAATTCATTCACATCAAGCTTCTAAATCACACAGTCTAAACGCTACCATAACGTGCACTATGTCCTCCAATGAACGTGACAACAAACACGGTATAATTGACGCAGCACTCTCAACAGAAGAGGACGAACATCCTGATGGTCCCCGCAAATCAGGACGCATATGCAAGAGACCACGACAACCCGACGAGTCCGACGATGACGCCCCATCAAAACACAGAACTGCGAAGGGTGGGGGTGAGAACCAGCAGGTAGCCGCCAAGCCACCGCCCAAAAAGAAGAGGGCGGCAGTTCAGAAGGCCATCGTGGTGAAAGACTCAGAGGACGAGGAGGAGGGAAGCGTAGATGGGGAGAAGGATGATGATGATGGCAGAGCACTCGGAGATGGGAAGGACGACGATGGAGAGGAAGAGGACAACGAAGGCGCAATTGATCTGACTGTGAGTAGCATGTCAGTATCTGCGAGATGACATAGCTGAATCACGTACCAGTCTGACAACGAGGCTCTTCCGAAGCCCAAGAACGAGGCTCTTCCGAAGCCCAAGGCGGTCGTACAACACGCCGAGAGCACGCGCGACCTCGTGCTGTTCTTCGGCCCCTCCATCACCGCGTCCTTTGACACGCCCGGCAAAGGGAAGAACAGCATACAGAAGGGGAAGAGGTATGAGGAGAAAGGACGGTTCTGCCAACAATGCCGGTTAGTACACTACGGACATGAGTACGCGTGAGAGGGAACTCACCGTCTGATTACAGAGTCGACAAGAAGGTGATCGCAGCGGAGGGTGCGCGCGCTGGGTGGTACCAAGGGTCCAACTCATCGTGCCGCCGCCACATTGCGCGTGTACACTACGACGAGTACAGCCGGCTGTGCAAAGCGCAGAAGATTGAGGAACAGAGTGAGGCGATTCCGAAGAGCTTGAAGGAGGAGAGGGCCAGAGCAGCGGCAGCGGCAGCGGACGAGGGCAAGAAGGGAAAGGGGAAACAGCAGTCGACGCTGGACCTCGCCGTGAGGAAGGTTGAAGCCCCGACGGCCTTCTCGCCCGATGCCATCTTACGCCATGTGACCATTCTCATCGTGACGAGCGACCAGGTACGTTCTCAACTCTTCTCTTCACAGTACAAAGGTTCCGAACTAATGGAATAACGCTCCACAGCCTCTCGTGATGGCGGACGACGTCGCTTTCCGCAACTGCTTGGTGATCATGCGACCAAAGACCCGCAAGAGCGAGCTGCCAACGCGCACAACGGTGCGCACCCGAATCACGAATGAATTCGTGACGTACCTGGACCGCGTCGTCTCCGATATTCGAGCTGCGCCCGGGCGGATCTCAATTCTCTGGGATCTTTGGACAGCGCCGCATACGTCGACGCCCTACCTGGGCATGATTGCGACATGGATCGACGTGAACGGGAAGACGAGGGCCTGGACTATGCGGTCGGAAGTCGTTGCCATGCGGCGCATTCTTGGGAAACACAGCGGGATCAATTTAGGACGCTACTTCGTCCTCTTCACTGACCGCGCGGCGATTACTTCGAAGGAGCACTCAAAGGTACGCGTCCCCGTATCTTGTTGTCTTCTCACGCTGACAGTTACGGCACCTATCACAGCTCGGACATATCACCAACGACAATGCTAAGACAAATCCGGCGGCGGCGCGTGAGGTTGAAGATCGACTGCGCCGTCGCGGCGTTGTTGGCGATTGGAAGGCCCGCCAGAGCGACCTCGGGTGAGTATTTTCGTGCCTGTGTGCGCGTGATGGTGCTTACTTCTTCGGGCAGCTGCTTCGGACACATCGTTCAGCTTGGAATTGAAGATTTCATGGGTGCCGTGACCCGCAAGGGTGTTATTGAGTCGAAACAAGCGATTTGGGACTACGATCCGCAAGCCGATGGCTCCGCCATCAACGGTGGGCTGGATGTGATCGCTGTCATCCGCACTATGGCAGTTAAGGTACGTTATCTCACATTCCTTAATCGTTCTAGTCTGCAACGTGCGTGCACGAATCCTGCACGGCGCGCCCACTGGACACATGCGCGCCGTATGCGCGCGCCGTGCAGGGTAACCTTGCAGCAGGAAGACTGCGGCGATTCTGTGGCCACGGCCGGGCTTCTCAATCACTGAGAGGACTGCTGTGCGTCTCGTCTTCACCCGCGTTTGACGCACATCTCCGGTTATATAAGAGATGCCCATCCTCGCGTCTTCCTAGGGCTGCATAGTCATGAGTACGATACCGTGCAGCTTGATGTACTTACGCATGGCTATGTTCTATACAAGTCCCATAGTACTAACCTCGGCATCTCCTTAGATTCAGGCATCTGGTCCTCGGAAGCAACACTTCGACGACTTGCAGATCGCTATCGGCATCGAGCGGCCGCTCGTCATTCCCTTGCACGGCAACACACGGTGGGGGAGCGCACACGGCATGATGATCCGTGCCATCAAGCTGCGTCTGGTGAGTCACAGAGTCTTGGACGGATACATTATTAGTGTACTCACCGTCACTGCTGCGACTGTGCCATGTTCACATAGGCTATAGATCAATTCATCGCCACCGCAGACCTCAAGTTCGGCCCCATCACGAAGCTGAAGGCGTGCGACGGCCGGCCAGCAAAGACGATCAAATGGTCGGCATTCCAGCTCAGCGACAAAGACTGGCAGAAAGTCCAGCTGTGTGCGGACATCCTTGCAGTACGTTACTTATCTGCACGAATCTCGCTCACTATAACTAATCTGCTTGTCCGCGCCAACAGGATGCAAATCGCTATCATCAAGTATGTTCAAGCACGCGCAATCCGACGCTGTGGCAGGTCATTCCCGCCATGGAGGCGCTCTCTTCGCGCTGGGAGAAGAAGGCCGACGATCCGAAGTACGCGCTCTTCCACGACGCGCTTCGGAAGGGCCTTGCAAAGCTCTTGAAGTACTACAAGTTGCTGGACAACGCGAACGCCTATATCCTTGCCCTTTGTGCGTTCCCGCTTGTCCTTCTCTTGCTGCCATACTGACTTGTTTGCCTCGCAGTTCTCCACCCGTACTTCAAGCTCAAGTACATTGAAGAGCAGTGGGGTGGTCACGACGACTATCTCGCTGATCTTACTGCCGGCGTGCCTAACGCACGCGACTGGCAGAAGTATGCGCGTGAGGTCGTCGAGAATGCGGTGCGTCTGTCGATGCGCTTATGTCCTGAATGTTCAACTAACCCATCGTCTCACTATGTAGATGAAGAAGTACTGGAACGAGGCGTTGGAGGAGGCGAAGCAGGGCAAGCCAGCTGGCCCGGTACCGGCTGCAGCTGCCTCTAAGTCGAAGGGCCGTGCAACTGCTGGTTCCGACTCCGAAGACGACTACGACAGGGCGCGGCAGCAACGTCTACAGCAAGGGAAGTCGGATGCCGATGGATGGAGGGCTGAGCTTCAGCGATACGAAGCTGACCTTGCGCCCGAGGTCACGAAGAAGACGGACCTTGTTCAGCTCTGGTCGAAGAGCACCGGTGTGTACCCAACCTTGGCGCGGATGGCCCTCGACGTCCTCCCTATCCCCGCCGCATCGACTGGAGCTGAGTCCCTCTTCTCTCGGGCGAAGGAAGTCACAACCGACCGCCGTTCTCGCTTGGACCCGGACATCCTGGAGGAGATCGAGTGCCTGAGTTGGCACTGGAAAGGTACGCTGCCTGACTATGCTACGGTCAACGAGGATACCGTCGAGGTCGTCGAAGGGCTCAAGGAATATGAGTTCCTTGAGTCTCAGGAGGCCCTCTTTGTTGATGATGAGGAGGATGGGTTCGAATCAGAGTAGTTACTTCGTGTATGTTCTATCCGGTCTCTATGCTATGATGTATGTCATGTCATGTTCTCCCCACGGTGCTGGGACTGATCCTTGTCAGTCCAAGACCAGTCCGGACTGATATCAGTCTGAGACCGGTCCGGACTGAGGACTGGACCGATATTGGTCCAGTCCTATGGGGGACCGGACTGCAGTCCCGGTCCTCCATGTATACAGCGGTCCTGGTCCGGTCCCGGTCCCGGTCCTGACCTTATGTGGTCAAAAGACCGGACTGGACCGGACCCTGCAACACTAGACCGCCCGCGACAGTGGTACGTCGTATCGCTGTTCGTATACATGCTGCGATGCTGACATGGCTCGACCCGCGGCAGACTTGGCAGACATTCCGGCTGTCTGCGTCGCCGGTGCATCTGCGGCACCGGGGTGGATGCTAGCTCGTCTGATGCGTTTAGTGTCGGTGTTGATGTTCGAGCACTCGCTGCCTGCTCCGCCAGCCGGGGTCTAGCTAAGATGCTGGTCAGTGCTACGTCAATTCTGTTCGGGCGAAGAGAGGTATCTTGCTGACGTCTTCTCAGCACATATAGGACCCTCAGACTCGAGGCTTGAGGTCATGGCAGAACACGCCCTCGTTCTCGACGAGTGCTCGCTGTTCGGCCGTCGGTGTCCTGCGCCGTTCGGGAAGGTCCACGGTCCACAGCGCTGCGGCAGCGTTCGCTATTAGCCCACAAGCCCACAGAGATGGAGCGGCAGCATGGAACGGAGTGCGCTGTCGCACACCAGCTGACAGAGGCTTGGGCAACCGTGATGCGGTTCGCAGCTGTCCGGGCAAGCCGGTACTATGTGGACGCACGAGACGCGGATCGCTGGATATGCAGGTGTGTCAGTTTCGGTTCTGTGCGCGAGGCGGAAGTACTCACCTGCGCTGCCGGACTGTCCAGGTCTTGCTCCCAGGTCTCCTCGAACGGCTGTGAGTTCCCGGGGTCTGAACGCCTCCGGCGAGTTCGCGGACGGGTGTGCGGAGTCGCGTCGTGCTGTCGGGTCACGTCAGGGACATACCGGACGGCGACGGCGACGGCGACGGAGACTCGCCAGTACCAGGCCGACTCGACGTCGCCGTCCGTCCTTGCGGGGCGCATCCGGCAGCGAACATGCCAGGATTCGGGCTTGACAGTCACCCCGCCGGCCGGCGCTCGGATCGGCAAACTGGCGAGGCTATATGTGAGCCTCGAGGCGGGCAGGCGAGCTGCACACCGCGTTCCCCACTCCCCTGGTTCTCTCCCGCTGGCACCAGCCCTGCTCTGCCTCATCTACGACGCTCCACTCCCGCCGTCGTCCAACGCTCTCCGTGCCGTGCCCGTCAGCGCCAGAGCCAACCGCGGCTGTGAGGTACGTGAGCGACTCGAAGCACCGAGAGCTGCATACTGACTTACATCTCACAGGACATATCCCGAAGATGGATTTCTGTGCACATCAGTGAAGGTGAGTTCGATAGCGGTGTCAGGGAAATGCGATACTGACTTAGCTTCGTGCCAGCAAGACTGGTCGTGCGCGCCGAGGTCGAGGTAGAGGAGCGGAGAGTCGGAGACGACTCACGGCATGCGCGCAGAGGAGGGATGACGGGTGCGGACGAAGACCAGGCTCGTGCTCTTTGAGGCTGCGGAGGAAACCGTCCGGAGCGCAGCGCGACGCAGTAGGACAGCAGAGGACGAGCATGCACGGCGGCAGCGAGAGATGGACACCGGCTCGTAGTAGTAGGCGGCCCTCGTAGCTGTGCATCCAAGTAAGTAGCTCCTCATGTGTGAGAGACGTGGTGTTGCTCGGAGCGGGACTGGACGGCATTCGCGGGGCGTGGGTAGACTGTAGAGGCCGACGCAGGCCGAGCTGGCTAAGTGAGACGACCGTTCTGCAACATATCAGCAGCGAGGAGTGGGGCCGTCTAGCGCGTTCGTCATAGCAAAGGGGTGAACCGGAGCAATTCGAGACGAGAGGTTCGAGAGGAGACCAATGAGCGCGTACCCAGGAGAGGAGAGGCCAGTAGACGGCATGGGAGATAGGCCTCGGGTAGAAGAGTGTAGTATAGACGTACCTGTACGCATTTCCGGTATAATGAACCTCGTTTGCACCATTCTCTTGCGCTTCTCCTGAGCTGTGGCGTGAGCGTGTTTCGAGACGCGAGACGGACATGCGGGTGACGTGGAAGAGTTTCCAGGAGCGTGAGCAACTCAGGCAAGGCGACCCGTGTGATACGACTGGGGTTACGCCTGGTGCGCCGTCGGGTTGACGTCTACGTCTAGGTCATGCAGGCGATAGGACTACCAGAGGAGAGTTACGAACTGGACGCACCTGTATGCGCACAAACGTAGCGATGCGGAATTGCTGAGCACGCTGCGGAGTCCATAGGCGGCGTCCAGCACGAGGTGAGGTCGGAGAAGCGACAAGCGAGAAGGAGTCGAGGAGCGACCGGAGCAGCAGTTCGTCGAGAGCATGGCGCGCGCAGGGGATGTACGTGTATGCGAACGTACAGAGCGCAAGAGGCGCATACAGCAGGGTGGAACGCTGTCGAGAGCGTCGGATTTGGCAAGGGCGGAGATCGTGCTACGGGCCGCGACGCAGCCCCGTCGACTGTGCTTGTTCGACCGCTCTCGGTGTTGATGTCGAATACGGAGGTCCTGCGAGCGGCTGTGCCTTCTCCTCAGAACATTCTTGCCCGGTAACCTGGATGCCGCGACAAGCCGTGCAGAACTGCGTCGAGCTACTGGTCCTTCCTCTTGGTCTTGGCCTCGCGCCCTCTGCACCGTTCCCCGTACTCACGGCGGGCGGACTGGATGCTCGATCGTCCGCAGCTTGCCGCCCGCCTGCGCACGGATGACACCCTACAGTGTCGCCTTCGAGTGAGTGTCCGAAGTCTCCGCGAGTCAGAGAACCGGTGGCACCCCCGAGGTCGCCGCTCGAAACGTCCACCTCTCGCGGCACTGTAAAGCCGGCATGTACTCGACCTGGCATACAGACTCAGGCGCCAGGACGAGTCGGACTGTTGGCGTGCTCGCATACACACTGAGTAGACCTGGTCGGCGAGAAGAAGACGTCTGCTGCAGACTGTCAGTCAGAAGATGTCTCTCACTCGTCCGTAGTAGGGAGCGTCTGCGCGTCGAGTCCGCCTGGGAGCGTGAGGTGGGTTCTCTGTAGCGGGCTTTGTGGTACGCCAGCGAGAACAGCGGGTGCGTGTGTCTGCGGCACCCTGGTCGCTCCTGCCTTGCGAACATCAGACAGAACATACGCGACGTATGGTGAGTACTTACGTGGGCATAGTCATGTTCGACGTCCGAGTCGCGGACGGGAACGAATTGACAATCAGACACGGACCGGTGCTTGGGCCATGGTCACCGACCCGGATCGGAAAGGGGTAGGTCGTTGAGATGACCTTCCCAGACCGCAATGATGATATCTGCCAGTGGAAGCAGGGAGACGCGATGAGCGCTGCTGGCGCAGTAACTTACATACGAAGGCAGGACCGGCGGCATGGCTGTCGGCGGAGCGTGTGGATCCATAGCTAGCCTCCGAGATGGTCGTGGAATGCATAGGTGAGTGCTGTGCGCAGACAGGGTCAGCGTATGCATATCGTTAATCGGGAGTCTTAGAGTGACGTACTTACCGGCGTCCCAGGTGGCCGCGATGCACGAAGAGCAGTGTACGGGACTGCGCGCTGGCGGCCTACCGGTATACCAGGAGGACCAGGGTGGCGAGTTGCGGTGATGGCTGTGAATTGAATGGGTTATGGGATGATGGAGCGATGACGATGTGCGTGCGCCGGCGTTGTACGGCGGCAAGAGTTGGACACGGTTCCTATTTGGCAGTATTCTCCGACGTACGAGTATGGGCGCGAGAGAAGAAGAAGCGTTGGATGATGAGATGGAGAAGGTCGCGGGTCGGCGACGCATGGCGCGGCGTGAGATGGCCAGCGCGCTCGCGAGGAGCTCGGGCGACGCAAATCATGGCGCGGCTGCTGTCCGTGCTCCCGCGCGCGCGCAACGCAAACCGCGGTGGACTTTGTGGCGCTCGGAGATTGTGTGCCAGATTTGAGTGCGTGCGCGGTGTGTGCCTGTTTCGTGGCCGCCGGAATGGACAGAGCTCGCGCGGAGACCGGAAGGGGGAAGGCTGTGCGGGAGGAGGAGGTGAGTATCATCGGGTGATGGCCTGCTCTTCGCCATCACAATGAACCCTCCGTGGGACGCTCGCAACTCCTTATCCTCCCCCGCCATCTCCTCGCCCTTCGAAGCTTGGTCTGCGACTCCTGTCTATCGTCACTCGCCCTCGACGCGCACCTCCGCGACATGCGCCAGCGACGCAGCCCCGCGGACGAGGCCGAGGCTCTCCGCATCAGCAATGCCATCGACGACGAGCTCAAGGTGTGTATTCGCATTGTCGTATGACGCGTTAATTCAGACGCCATCCGCAGCGCGAGAGGGAGGTCATGAAGAGGAAAAAGGCGAGGGACGTAAAAGGTGTGTGCTCTCGTTCTCGTCGGCGCGTCTCGCACATGTCTGTCCCTCCGCTCCCTTCCTCGCGTCAAGTCCGCGACAAAGAGCAACGGGTGACCCATGCCCATGCGCGTATCCTCCATGATTTACGTGAGACGCACAAACTCCCAAGGCTATCATGACTGCATCGTCCCCCTCCAGCAACGGGAGGGTCGATGGGTTGGTCACTCGATATGCCGCTGCACGAGGTTGCACCAGTATTCCCTTAGCCAGCCGTGCTAACCGTGAGAGGACTAGAGCCTAAACCATCGCGCGGGCTACCGGAGAGGGTGGACGGGTCATCGAGGTGCGAGAGAGAGACCCCCTCTTTACCCGCTCGCGAAACGAGGGCAGGCGGCTGGCCCGACGGACCCGTGTACTCATAGTCGTACCGTTCGCGACGAGCAACGGCGGTTTATCCCATCCCATGTACTCCGGGACTACTGTGAGGTAGACCCTCTGGCAGCTCGTGCGCGTATCCCGTTCCACCGACACCCCTCGTCTCTCCGTCTCGTCGGGGTTCCGATCGCTCACGCATGCTATCCGCAGTGATGCTCCTCGGGCAGGCCGAGTCCGGCAAGTCGACGCTGCAGAAGCAGTTCCAGCTCTACTACTCGTCACAGACCCTCGAGAAGGAGCGGCCGTCGTGGCGACCCATCGTCTACTTCAACATCCTCAAGGCCATCCGCATGATCCTCGACGAGCTCGATTGGGAGTACGGCCTCGGCACCTCTGGCGACCCGCTCGCCATCTCCCTCGCACCGTCGCGGTCCGGCACGTCTCGCTCGGGCTCCGGCTCCGGCTCGTCGACGTACTCGAAGCCGGACCCGGCGTGGTTCCCCGAGCTCGCCCTGCTCAGGAGCAAGCTCCTTCCGCTTGTCGCGAGCGAAGACGCGCTCGCCTCGGAGCTCAGCGGTGGCATATCGGTTTCTGGCGGGCGCACAGGCGTGTACGTGCGCTCGGGCTGGCAGGCCCTGAACTCGGCCGCACGATCCTGGCCCCTGTCGGACGACTACCGGACGGGCATGACAGCGCGGCAGTCGGCTGTAACGAACATCGTCGCGACGACGCTCGCGGCCTCGATGGACGAGATCGAGTACCTGTGGTGGCACCCGGGCGTGCAGAAGCTCGTCAAGGCGCACAAGCTGAAGCTCGAGGAGTATGCTGCGTTGTGCGTGTCGCCGTCGTGCCGAGCCGTGCTTCTCGGGCTGACCTTCGCCCGCCCAGTTTCCTTGCCAACATACGACGAATCGCGCAGCCCGACTACCTCCCGTCAAATGGTACGTCGTTCCTGCGGTCGCAGACACGCTGGCTGACGGGTGCTTCGCAGAGGACATCCTGCACGTCCGCCTGCAGACCATCGGTGTGACGGAGCACCAGTTCGACATCAGCATGGGTGGCACCACCTACAACTGGCTTCTGTATGATGTTGGCGGCGCAGTATGCTTCCCCTCCGCATCTGCTGTTCACTACCTGATGCTCCGCCCCTTCACAGCGCGGACAGGCAAGTCTACCACCTCGCATACTCGCCACGCCTTCAGCGATCCCACGCTGTCGTCATCCGGGTTAATCGTCAGCGATTGCTAACGCTACTCTCACATCCAGCGACACGCATGGGTGCCTTACTTTGACGATGGTACGTTACCTCTTTCCCGTGCATCCTTTCCACGAACCTTCCCTGTCCTCCGCTGCATGCCTCCCAGCCCGTGGCGTGCCTCATCCTTCCTCGACCTGCGCGCACACGCCTACTGTGCCTGACGAGCGTCCGCGTCCGTTTGGCGCTATGGCTGTGGACTTCGTGCGGTGCGTCCGCCGATTACGCTCGGTGATCAGGACTCAGTGGTCAGCTGTGTCCGGTGTGCACTGGGTGCGTCCACGGGTGCCGACCGGCCCCGCAGAGTTCGAAACCTTGCGCGACAGCGAGCACGCTCGGAATGCACCATCCGCGCCAGCGGGCCAGCTGGTTTTTCGGGCTCTGTGCTGGCGCTCTTCGTCCGCACGAGCCTCGTCTAGCCGCGAGCTGGTGCTGTCGGAAGCTTTCTCGTGCTGAATCTTGGCGCTGACGGGTCGTTTGCTTCTAGCCACCGCAATCATCTTCCTTGCGCCCATTAGCGCCTTCGACCAGGTACGTCCGTGCGTTTTTGTGTGCACGAGGATGGAGGAGCGCGTGCGCAGTGCACCGCTGGCCTGCGACCGGTAACTGGTGATCGAAAACAAACCGCACTCGACCGCGCGCGCTCTTCTAGCCTCGCCGCTCATCGCTCGGAGTGTGGGTGCGCGTTCTCACCGTGCGTTTGATCTCCCATGCTTCCCTCCTCCGACGGCTCTTCCTGCCATTCACTCGCCTTGGTGATTGGGTTCTGCACTCCCCTCGGGCATTCAATTGTTTACGCTTCTGGATTCGCCCGGATGTGCTGCCAACGTGCGTTCGCGGCGTACCTGGATACCGCACGTCCTTCCGGTCCCTGGCCCGTGCCATTCGGATCCATCGGTCGACGCAACGCAACGCAAACGCAAATCGACAACAGTACCTCGAGGAGGACCCGCGGACGAACCGGATAGACGACTCGCTGCAGTTGTTCACGACGATATGCGCGAATAAGCTGCTCGGGAACGCGGCGCTCGTGCTCATGCTGAACAAGGTGCGTCTGTGTCCCTTTTTCAGGTCTGCGTATGCCGCTTGAGCACGATTGCTAAGACGCGTTCTCGTTCGTTCACAGACCGACCTACTGCGACAGAAACTCGAGGCCGGGGTCAAGGTCCGCAAATAGTACGTGTTCCCCAGTTTGCGCCGTGCGTGGTGGATGGCTGCTGATAGGCATATTTTACATTGCGTCCCTGCCCTTGCCCCTGCTGCGGCCGATCCTTTCCCATCCGCCTCCGTTCGTCTGCGGTCCTGCTCTGCGGCTCCTACCCTGACTGCGCCCCCTGGACTCGCATTCCCACTCCACCTGTCCTCGCACGCGTGCGTGCCTGCTCTGTCTTGGCAATGGCCTCGACGGGTTTCTTGGCGCGTTGTGGTTGACTCGTGCAGCATCTCGTCGTACGGCGACAGGCCAAACAGCTTCGAGGAAGTTTCGGAGTACTTCCGCGCGCACTTCATCCAGGTGCACAGACGGAAAGACGTCTCGCATCGTCCGCTATACCTCGTACGTCCGCTATTCGTCATGTTCTGCCTCTTGGATTTGTGATAGCCTATCCGCGCCCTGTGCCGCCAAGTCGGTCTGCGGCAGAGAAGCTATCATAGGGCTTCTGAGGCAACTCGTTCATGGACGATAGCTGACATGCGCTTTTCCCCTCGCCTCCGCAGCACTTCACGTCGATGCTTGTACGTCCCGTTCCTTTGTCTTCCTCGTTCCCCACGCCCTCCACGGTCATTTAACCTCGTATGATGTCCGGACACTCACGCTTCGTTTCTATTGCTTGCGCTCTGTCCCCGATCCGTCTCTGCACCCGCTGCTCGTCGTTCCACTTCGCGGCGCGCGAGTGCAGGACATCAAGGCGACGCAGTCGATCATCATCAACGGTGCGTGTGCTACCTCCGCTCGGCTCTCCGTCGCTGCGCAATGTGCTCATGACATCCGTCTCCTCTAGTCGGCGAGGCTATCATGCGCTTGCATCTGACGAAGATCGGCCTCGCATAGGCCTACGTCCGCTGCCAGCGGCCGTCCATGGCGCGACCTTCTTGTGCTTCCGGGTTGCTTCGTATGACGCGTCCACGCTTCAATCACGACGCCGCGCGCGATCTGGACGGGTAGGAGACGAGGAGAGGGAGAGGGACCGTTTGAATATACCGTAATGTTGCCTAACGTTATGCTCTTCTGTTGCTGTCTTGTTATAACGTTCTTGCGTACGTACTCGGCGGGGCGGCCCGCCGCACTGTAGGATAGTAGTAAGTAACGTATGTTATGTATTGTAGGAATTGGCTGGGGCTAGCTTGGGAATTGGATAGAGCACGGGCGATGGCCTGTCGAGACTCTCGTTGGCGCGAGACGACGTTGGATGATCTGCCCGACTGCCGTGACGAGACTCGGCGTCTCTGCCGAACGCCGAGCAGACGGTCTCATGGCGACTCATCTTCAAGTTCAACCACCATCCTCTTTTTAACGTAGTAGTAGTACGCAGTTTCCTTGTGACTTTCTCAGTGATACCTACCAGTGGACTTATGCAGCATCTCCGCAGGGTCCAGATCGAACCCGATGGTCATGCACGGCGTCAACACATCAGCATGCATGGCGCGTCGCAAACCCCAGCTGCGCGTCGGTCGTCCGGGACTACGTGCAGGATATACACCTCGCATGACCATCATATCACCTCGACCTTTATGTCAACCGCGCAGTTTTGCATCCGACGGTGCAGCAGTCAGCGGCGCTCCTCAAGATACTTCACGCAATCTCAGCGGTCGGTCGTCATCGACCACAATCTCCACCCTGGACCCAGCAAAGCTCACGTCAGGAGATCACCTTGTATCTGTCAATCACTGGGAACGCTCTGGTACTTACATCTACATCTACCCCCGTCGTAATGGTCACCTTCGAGTCCATCTGGCGCACTCGCCCTTACAACAAGGTCGGGGCCACGTTCGCAGCACGCTGAGCGGGTTTCTGTACTACCACCAACCTCCTCACGCTCCACCCCTCGCAGGGGAGCTCCGGTTGCGTCTCACCGCTTCTAGCGATCCTGCTAGCTTTCCTTCCGGCCTTGACATGACGACCGCACGCGGGGTTCCCTGGTGCATTCCTCTTCCCGCTATTGCTGGACACAAGACGTTCGCCTCCGTCAGGCACATTCTGACCACCGTCGACGCGACTGTCTTTCAGCAATTGATGGATCTCGCGCGGGAACACCGCCAAAAATCTCAGTCGGGCGATGTGATGGGCACGCGATACCTGCATGCGTTTGGTCAACCGTTCGACCTCCCTCTGGATGCCAACCTAGTTTCGTTCGCAATTGTTGGCAAGTAGCGCATGCGACGCTCAGAGAAATCTCATACTTCTACACTTGGAACCTTCAACAGCGCTATCATCCCTTTGCAGGTCAGCCCGTCGCCCGTCGCCCGCGCCGCTCCGTTCTATCATTGTGCGCCGCGAGCAAGCTGACACTCCTCTTCTACAGGGTCAGCTATATGTTGCTTTGAGCGGTCTCTGCTTCCAGAGCATGCCGAAAAGCGCGTCGTAGTTCTACGCGTGCTGCGCTCCCTCGAGGGCGATCCCGTTCGACTCAACCCGTCGTATGCGGGACCGCCGCTCCCGCTTAAGCTCCTCCCTCGCGAAGGTTAGCTCCTTATGGCACGACGTTATAGGAAGGTGCGGGTATGGGCAGCAGATGTGGAGCGATCAGGAGGGAAGTGGGCGAACACCCCCGAGGCGTTTGCGCGACTCTTCGAGATTGCGCTTGAATATGGCTTCTCGGCCTGACTTTGGAGTGGATATCGTGCCCGAGTGAACGCCCACCATCCTGCTGCGTGACACGATTGTCGTGTACTCAGGGCCCTCCCTGGAACATCCTCCTACCACGTATCATAGCGCACTTGCCAGCGCGATCTCTCCCGACGTGCGTCCTCCATCTCATCGCACAGTTCTGACTCTCGGCTCTCTCCGGCTTGACTTCGAAGTTCAGACGAGTCCCCGGCGTGACTGTGAAGTTCTTACATGACGTCCCATGTTTGGACAATCGACTAACAGCTTACGCGCTGCGCGAAACCGCACCGTCATCGTGCTTGTCATGCGCAGACATTACTCTCTGATAAGTACTCATCTCCCGCCTCCCGCACAGCCTTCCCATTTCCGGATTCGCATTCTCCGGGCCTGCGTTTGCTCTGGCAGAAATCTGCGTGCGTGAGGAGAAACAGGCACAGAAGCCGGCGAGAGCTCGTTCACGCCGAGCCCAATGATCTCCAGAGCCACAGCGACAACCTAGCGCTCCCCTCGCGCCGGAGACCGGTCAGGGTTTAGTAGGTAAGTTCTATACGCAGGAGGCCGGACAGCAGCGGTGCCTTCATTTGCGCTCGCCCACTCTCCTCGCCAGCATGCCAACAGAGCGATGGCCATCCCACGCCACCTCCGACAGCACTAAACGTCCAGCAGTCTTCCATCTCATCATCCGGGGCTTCTTCTCCTCCTCGCGCACATACTCGTACCCCAAAATATGAGTACTGTCCTCGGATCAATTCCTCGCCGCAGCCCACCGTTCGGTCATACAACGCCGGCGCACGCAGATCATACTTACACCCACCGATGCACAGCTATCATCGCAACTCGCCACCCTGGTCTTCCGACTCCGATCCTCTCTGTGTATACCGGTAGTAGGCCCCCAGCGCGCAGTCCCATACACTGCTCTTCGTGCATCGTGGCCACCTGGGACGTCGGTAAGTACGTCACTCTAAGACCGATTAACGATATGCATACGCTGACCCTGTCTGTGCACAGCACTCACCTATGCATCCCACGGCCATCTCGGAGGCCAGTCATGGAACCACACGCTCCGCCGACAGCCATGCCGCCGGTCCTGCCTTCGTAAGTTACTGCGCCAGCAGCGCTCATCGCGTCTTCCTGCTTCCGCTGGCAGATATCATCATTGCGGTCTGGGAAGGTCGTCTAACCGTCCGTCCGTGTATAACCCTTTCCAATCCGGGTCGGTTACCATGGTCCAAGTACCGGTCCGTGTCTGATGGTCGAATCATTCCCGTCAGCAGGCGGACGTCGAACATAACCACGTAAGTACTCGCCATACCGTTCGTGGCCCATGTTCCATCTGATATTCGGCAGCAAGAGCGACCTGCGTCCCGCGGACATACACACCTGCTCAGGCTTCTCGGTGGCGTACCAGAATCTGTGAAGCATGTCAACTTCCCGCGACCTTCTCACAACGGATGACTCACTTCAGCCAGCTTCCGCTCCCAGGCGCACTCAACACGTAGCATCCGCAGACGCTTCCTACTACGGACGAATGAGAGACATCTTCTGACCCACAGCCTGCAGGGGGCGTCTTCATTCTCGTCGACCGGCTCTATCCAGTGAGTATGCGGGCACGGCCACAAGTCCGAGTCGTCCTGGCGCCTGAAGTCCGGATGCCACATCGAGAGATGGTGACATTACGAGGCCGAAAGACGTCCACAGCTCCAGCCGAGATCTCTGCGGTCGTGTACGAGAACCGCAGGTTCACTTGTTCGCGAAGACTTCGGACACCCTCTCAAACGCTACCCCGCAGGTTTCCATCTATGCGCAGGCAGGCGGCGAGCTGCGGACGGCCGAGCGTCGATTCCGGGACCATGGTCTCGCCGTGAGTGTGGTGAATGATGCAGAGGGCGCGATGTGGACGCGGAATGAAGAACCGTAGCTCGAGGCAGATCCGCACGGCTAATCACAGTGTCGAGGTCGCCGGGCAAGAACGTTTCGAGGCGAAGATAAAGCCGCTCACAGGACCTCCATGTCGACATCGACGCAGAGAGCGGTCGAACGAGCGTCATGGCGAATTCCGAGCGTCGACTAGTACGAAGCGGCGTGTATGCGTGCCCTTCTGAATCTATCTCCATAATGTTCATGGTGTTCAGGACCGGCAAGTGGGGCAGCTCATTGAGGAGATCAATGTGGGTGAGTCGGCGGGTTGGCTGGTCACGGAACACAGCGTGATGCGCGTGTCATGAGCTAGCGCGGGGTCGGGTCGTACGTGCGGATTTCCTGTCGAAGTTCGAGGACAGAGACGCTGTCAGTAGCAGTCGGAAGAAGGCGAGGATATCTATGTCTACTTGCGGCCTTGCCAGATCGTGTCGCAGTGGCCGGCCCGATGTCGAGGACGAGTCCAACCGTCCGCCGTCCGCCGTTCGCACCCCAGCTTCCGAGACGGTGCAGACACTCGTGCGGTGTTCGGTACGGGTTGCACAGTCCGAGCGGCCGGATTGGACTTGTCTCGCCTGGGGTCAAAGTCAGAATCGAACCCAATAAAAGCGGTGTGAGACTACAGTGCATAATCCCGTGGATCCGCCTGAACGTCTTCACGCCCGCACTCTGCCTGAAACTTCAGGGGTACTTACTCCGGGTCGCAGCCAGCGGCGTTGTCCGTCCAGGCTGGCGGAAGTCGGCTGTAAGGTAACCGGGCTCGTCGCGCATGTGCGCGTGGCGACTGTGTTAGGGTCTGGTAGGGCCGTTGCCTTGCGCTGGGTGGCCGGCCTGCGTCTGGCATCTGTGAGTGCGCGTCGCTTTTCGTTCGAGTACTTAGACTCTCGGTAGAACGGTTCACATATGCCTCGACACCTGTACGCCTGCCTTACTCCCTCTGAAGTCGTTCGAGTGGTGTTGACTAACAATGGTCAGACGGAGGATTCTACATGAAAGTCAAATCTGAGCTCACAGTCGAACGCGGCGCTAGCGCTGCGGGCCGCGTGTCCGCCCGGCCCCGGTCTTTCCGAATCGTCTCGACTGAGCGCCTGATGGTCGCTCGCAACTTCAACCACTACCAGCCTCATTCGAAACGGTATATAATCACCCTCTGATGCTGTCGCTGGCACTGATCTGCAACTCTCTTTAGCTTTCTAGGTTCTTCCTGCTGGGGCTCATGTTAGGCCATCTAGCGTCCGCGTGTCGCGCCCGAAGTCCTCGGCCGTCTGCGACGCGGCACAGCGAGCTCCGAAAACGCATCGGACGAACTCCTGATATCAACATGGCATCACGTCGACTTCTCGGTCTGCCACGTACTATTGCAACTCTGGGTGCGGCAGCGGACGGCACTCCTCCCGGTACACGCAACGTAGCTCGACTCTTAGGTCGGCCGCTCAGCAGTTCCTACACTGTTATCCGCAGCTTGGACCCGACAAAGCTTACGCCGGAAGATCACCTCACAACAATACCGCTAGCGCGCTCAGGCGTGCTCCTCTGCGTCTCCCCGCATTATGATGGTCACCCCCGAGTCGCCCTCGCGTACTCCGAGCCAGGCTCACAACAAGACCCACGGGCTTCGTCTAGCAGAACGCTCAGCGGGTTCCTCTACTACCACCAGCCCGCTTGTGCTCCACCTCTCGCAGGGGAGCTCCGATTCCGTCTCACCGCCTCGAACGACCCTGCCAGCTTCCCATTCGGGAACGACTTCGTGACAAAGCGCGGACTTCCGTGGTTCATTCCCCTTCCAGGCATCGCCGGCAGTCAGAAACTCGCGCCCATCCGACACTTCCTGACCAGTGTCGAGCAAACCGTCGCTGCGCAAGTCATGGATCTTGCACAGGACCACTATCTCCTATTCCGCACTGGAGATCTCGCGGGCAGCCGATACCTGCATTCATTCGGCCAACCGTTCGACCTATGTTTTGATAAGACGACCGTCACGTTTGTGCTTGTTGGCAAGGAACGCAGCGCGCGCGCGGTAGTGACAGATTTCACCCGCTTCGTAATCGGGGTGGCTCGTCACGCCGTGCAACATCACCCATTCTCAGGTCAGTATCCAGCTCGTACCCTGTTCGACATCACATGGCATCGAATGAACTGACATCATGCTCGTAACAGGCACAGCTCTGTGCTGTTTTGAGCCGTCCACACTCCCAGAGCATTCCGGCAAGCGTGTCGTCGTTGTACGCGTACTGCGCTCCCTCGAACGGGATCCCCTGCGACCCAATCCATCGTATGCCGGGCCTCCCATTCCTCCCGAGCTCTATCCGCAAGAAGGCCAGCTTTTGACGGTCCTGCGTCACCGGAAGCCTCGGATATGGGCAAGGGATGTGGACGAGCACTGGCCAAAGAGGGCTAGACCGCTTGTCACGCTCTTCGAGAACGCCGTCGAGTACGGGTCTCCGCAATGTCTATGAACGTCCTCTCGCTTGCTATTTATGCATGTCATCGGAATCAGCGTGGCGCTACTGAGTACTCAACGTCGGCCTCGCCCTTGCTCAAAGGACGCACCAACAGTCGACCTTAGGCACGCATGGCACGCATCAGTCTGTCAGGACGTCCTCCAGCCCGCGAACGCGCATGACTCACCACTCCTCTGCTCACGATCCTTTCGGCAGACTTACGAACAGTGTCTTCGCACTCGAAGAAGCGGCGACGGTTCAACCGAGAGCGGTCACTTTTGACCGGCCACCCGTCTCCTCCCGGCCGTCGTCGAATAGACTGTCTCTCAGCACGTCACGGACCTCACACGGGACCACTGTTGCAGGTGTGGTGCTAGAGATCTCGCGAGCACACAGTACTTGCACTCGTTCGCGCAGTCGTTCGATCTGCCCTGGATACGCACAACCGCTTTTCGTGCAGTTGTTGTCAAGGAACGCATAGCACCCGTACAGCTCACGGATGTTACTTCGAAGGCGGGTCCGCCGTTTCCCAATCTCTGGTCAGCGTACAGCCCATAGCTACTTGGTCGTTCGCAAATTTCGCTTCATCGAGTGGGATCCCACGAGGCCCGACCCGTCGTACATCACCGGACGTCAACAGTTCCACTGCACGTCCGACTACCAGCCCGGACGGTGTACACCCTCAATTTGAGCTTCGCGCTCTAGTCCTGGCGAGGGTGACCGCGGTGCGGAGGACCATCATGCTCTCGAGGCCGGCGTTGGCGGCGACTCGGGACTCCGACTTTGACGTGTTCTGGTCGCCTACCGCAAGCTGCCCGGGTCTCGCCTGCGCCTTTGCAGTCGCGGTATCCACTGTCGGCGGGGGCGATGAGCCTGAGAGCACCAGTGGCCCGCTGCAGCGTCGAATGGGAACACGGAGGAGGAGGAGGAGGTAATATTTCGGTAGAGATAGAGCACAGGCGTCTACTACCACGGAAACTACTTAAATGGCCTCCCCGCAGAAGAGTCATCGCGGCCCATCCTTCAGTAAGCGAAAGGGGCAGGTACGGTGTTGTGCCGAGCAGCTGCACCTACGACAGGAACAGCCCCTTCAACTCAGATACTAGTCCTCTAGTCGGAGCACGAGCCACAACAAAGTCCGAATCATCACCTACGGGTTACCATCCTGTAGCGCTCCGCACAAGAAAGTAAGGCTACGGTACTACGGTACTGTAGCGGAGCAGTAAGAGTCCAAGTCGCGCAGTACTAACACAGGAGTGTCATCGCAGAGTTGGAAAACTGCAACCACAAACTCCGCCCAAGGGCGGAGCAGCACATCACAGTGCAATATAAAGTCCAGCAGCTTCCACCCTGTCCACTGCTTGCGCACCCGCGCGAAAGTGGAGGAGAGGTCGTCGGCCGTGGAGGCAAAGCGCGCCCGAAGAAGGGAGAGCTCCGGGGCCGCGCAGTGAAGCAGAACGTGAGGCTCATCCTCAACGGAGCCGCGGCGGCGGCAGAAGCGGCAAGCGCGCCAGGTACGGGGCACGGCAGCCTCTGCAGGCAGCCGGCGGAGCACCTCTATGGCGAGAGGATGCTCGGAGGCGACAAGACGCATGAGTGCGCCGCGCAGCCGCGCGTTGGGTAGAGACAGGTACGCCCGTGGAGCACACAGGGCCGCGAGGGAAGACGGGGGCTGGGAGCGGAGACGGAGCCGCGCGTCGAAAGCTGGGAGCCGTTCCGAGGTGCGGATAGTGATGACGAAGGAATCGAAAAGCGAGCGCTGGACATCTGTGATACAGCGAGCCACGTCATCCGGGGTCGGGAGCACGTCAAGCGGGAGTGTGTGTACGGGTACGGGCAGTGATGCAAGAGCATGGTAGAGGTCGGACCACCAGGAGGAGGCAGGGCCGCCAGCGTCAGGCGAGCGTGTTGCGAGTGGAAAGCTGTCGCGAAACGCTGCCGCCAGGAAGAGGGGCCCGTCCTTGAGGACGTAGGCCAGGTACCGCAAGGAGAGGTGGAGGCGGCGATAACGCAGGGGCCAGAGTCCGGTCTCGAGGAAGAGCGGAGCGAGCTGACAGTGCGTGCCGAGGGAAAGAGCGCGGCGCAGGAACGCATGCTCAATCTTCTCCATGGGCTGCAGGGAGGCGGGGTGAACATCGACGACGATCTCGCACCCGTAGGTGAGATGGGGCTCCACCAGTGCCCGATACATCCGCAGGGCAATCAGGGGCGGGATGGGACCGATGTACTGTTGCAGCGCCAGGGCTCCATTCGCCACTTTGCGGGCGGACTTCTCCTTCGCCGCGTAGTGTAGTTTGAAGATGTTCCGCGCCGACGACGTGACTGTTACGCCGCTGTACACTGCCGACTCTACCCAAGCGATTCGTCGACGTTGCAGCGTGAGAACAGGAGTGGGGACGGGAACAGGCCCGAAGAGCGCTGCGAATGTCTTCGGGACACTGGGCGTGAGGGAGTTATCACCGCAGTACTCCTCAAAGTAGGTGAGCTTGGCCTGGGCGGCGTGAGCAGCCGTAGAGGCCAGCATGGCGTCATCCGCAAGCCACTGGTGCGACACGACAATTCCGTCGAGGGCGATGTCCTCCGGGTGCGACGGCAGGTCGAAGTCGGAGATGAAGAGAAGCCAGAGGATCGGAGAAGCCGGATCGCCGATGAGAATACCCGCAGCAGCCTGGAAAGTGTCGTCACTCGTCTGACCGTCGAAGCGAACCACATAGGACAGATGCGAGTATAGCATCCGGAGCCAATCGATCATAGGTCCATTCGCACCCCAGCGAGCCAGTTTAGCCCAAAGCGTGTGCTGGTCAACGGACGGGAAGGCGTTTTTGAGGTCGAGAAAGACAACAATGAGCGAGCGACCGAGTGCCCGCGCTTTCTCCACGAGGGCTCGAAGGATGAACGCAGGGTTCTGTGTCCGGTGCAGTCGGCGGAAGCCACTCTGAGTGGGTGGGATTCGTGCGGTTGCTTCGGCCCATTCGCGAAGTCGCCGCTCAATGAGGAGCGTGAGGGTCTTGAGCGCGCAGCTCTCAAGCCCAATCGTGCGGAAGTGCTCGGGTGCATTGCCAGGCTTGCGCGGCTTCTTGACTGCCGCCACAGTTGCAAGCAGCCAGTCTCGCGGCGCTGTGCAGGTGTCGATGCACTGCTGGAAGAGATCCCGAAGGTCTTCGGAGGGACAGGCCAAGACAGCGCGGTAGTCGACTCCATCCGGACCCCGAGCAGAGTGGGAATTGTGGGAGCACGGGATGCGGGATGCGGGATGCGCATCGCGGATGAGCGATGGACGACGAGGTACACGGATGGCAGCAGCTCGACTGCACACCCAAGCACGCCAGTCCGGATGGCGCACACGTCGAGCTCAGCCCTCTCGTTCTTCTCCATGAAGTACTGGAGTACTAGTACAACTCCAACGACCCGAGTAAGGCTAGATTCCCGATGGCCGCAAGACAAAACCGTGCGGATGGCGAAAATGCCCGTTGTGAGGAGTTTCTAATCATGCGGAGGAGGTACATGTCAACGAACGTACCAGACCGTCTACTAGACCGTGTTGTTTATAGTGCGGTACCACAAGACTGGCCGTGCCCTGGACGCTCGAGATCGGTGGTGGCGGCAGCCCCCGCTTCGACTCTGGTGCGTCTTCGTCCCCTGCGAGTATGTACGGCCTTGGATTCGGAGTCATCGTAGTCGACAGCAGCGGAAGCGAGGAGGGCGTGCTGCACGCTGCGGGGTCGTCGAGTAACTGAGGTGCGAGATGTCCATCCTAATTTCGTGGGGAGGGGTTCGACCCATATACGAGCGCGGGGCCTTGGAGGTAGACAACGGAGATTTCGCGACATTTACCACGGTCAAGAGACGGGCCGTCGTTCAAGTTTGGCGGGTCAAGTAGGAGCGAGGCTCGAGAGGATGTCGACCAAATGAACGCGACTGTATGCAGAGAGCGGTAGGAATTTGCGATAGCCTTGGAGACGAGCCTAGCACAAAGAGCAGGGCGCGTACCGGAGAAGCACGGGTGGAACTAAGCTGGGGGTTAGGCGTCGTGTTACAGCAAAAACAGTCGCAATGGTCGACCGCGAGTGCTCCTGCGATCGAATTGGACGATCTGCATTATCTCCTTCATCCTGAGCGTGTTGGGCAAACGAGTAGCCTTTGTGCATCCATATATCAGTAGAGAGATACCAAGCGACGATGAACGAACTTCATACCCATTGCGAGGACGAGCTAGAGCCATGCCGGTACGGACATTGAGGCCACTGTCAGGCGTCGTCAGTACGTTCGTCCTCGTCATCCATTGCATCACACCAGTGCTAGCAAGCTGCGAGAATGCCTGAGACAGGGTACTGAAGTAGATTGACGTGAGCGGAACAGACAAGAAGCACTGGCGCGAGGCCACCGGTGGCGGTGGCGGTAACTTCTCTCTTGACCTCGATGTCGTCTAGCTCGCATACACCGTACTTCACGCTACCCAGTACACGCGCCCCTAGGTCTCTCGAGCTTCCGACGTCGACTATGTCTTGCTGGCCGGAACTCTCGCAGTGATGCACCACGCCCCCCACTCCAGCGTTATCTCCCCGTCCCCGAACCTGCTCTTCAGCTCCTCCACCAAAGCCGCCTGGTAGTGCGGTCGCACTCTCTCCTTCTCCTCCTCGCTCCACGCCATCCCAATTACGTTTATCTCGCCAAATATCTTGAGGTACTCCTCGGCATTCTGCGCCTTCGACACGGTCTTCCGCAACACGCTTTGCACGTCCTCAAACCCGACCTTCCGCATCTCCTCCTCGATCCACGGCACATCCGTCCAGTCGTCGTCTCCCTTGAGGTCTCCCTGGACGTCCCTACTGAACTCTTCAAACGGCGGCACGCACGGGGCCCCGGGGATGCGCGCGACCGCCGCGGCGGCGATGGGATACCACCCGACTCTCTCAAACCTCGTCATCGCGGTGATACCGTTGGGACGGAGGACGCGGAAGGACTCTTTGAGGAACGAGCGCGGCTCGGCAAAACCGGGGAAGGCGAAGTTTGTGATGACGTGCGTGAAGTGGTCCGACGGTAAGTCCATCCTCTGCGCAGGCCGTCAGCACCTCCTCCTCCATATACAACCCTCCCGTCGAGATCAGGACGCGGACGTACCCATGCATCGACGACCCTCGCGCTCGCATCCGCCCACCCGCTCTCCTCGATGCGCTCCTGCACGCTCTTCACCATCTCCGGCGACAAGTCCCCGCACACGACCTGCAGCTTCGCCTTCGCCGCGAGCGAAAGCGTCTCGTAGAGGTTGAGCGTGACCACAGCTGTGCCGCACGCGTTGTCGAGGATGACGAGCTCCGAGCTTCCGTCGGCGCGGTCGAGGCCGCACTGTTGGATGAGATACTGCGCGAACGGGCTGGTGAGGGCCTCAGCTTTGTTCCTGTACTTCTTCACGCCCTCGGGATCTTCGTAATTCATTGCTGCTGTCGTCTTCGGGGGTGTGATCTTGCGGGGACGGTTTACGCTGTCGCTGGGCAGTCGTCCCTTATATGTATCCCGACGCGGCGCTCTCATCAGACTGTGAGTCCACATAACATCATCTTGATAACAATGATTTGCAGTCCAGCGTGGAGGCTGTCCAGCTGGCCGCTGCGCGAGTGATCTCCTGTCAACATCGGCGAGAAACGATCACCTGAACGTCGTTCAACACGAGCGCGCCGCTTGTTATCTGAGGAACGTGGTACCCGCATGCCGCAGTCAACGACCGCTCGACGGTATCCTCTCCTTCTCCCATTGAACCGGGGTCGTGTATACGGTCTCATGAGTCATGCTAGACCGATACCCTAGATACCCCACGCTCAGATGAAGCTCTCTGAGCCGTGGACGACTGCGAGGATCAAGGCATCTCTGACTGCGGCAGTGTCAGGGCGTCCGTGTGGTGCGGGAGACAAGCACCGGATCGGCCTTGAAGTCAACAAGTGACGGCGGAGTGCAGGAGGTGCATTACATACCAAACTCTTTATGCCGGTTCACTTCGACTGAGGTAGATTCGTCATTGCATCGAATCGCGAGTCCGTGGTTGACTTCCTTGGGTTCCGCCTCGAGTTCACGTCCACTGCGTGATATAATATTATGGTGTCAATGCACTCGAATATATGACCTTGTTCGTGGACAAGCAGTAGCGTGCCAGCGATCACCGAGGAATATCTCGAGGTCGAAGAAGCGCAGAGACGCCTAGTGTACCATGGAAGAAATCGCGAGCCTCTTGACAGATGGGGTTTACGCGCACGAGCCCAAGACTCGAAGGCCGGCCCACCACCAGTGTTCAGCTCGGTCCATTCCGCTCGCCCTCGCGAATCCGTCTCCATGGTCGATCCTCTCGAGATCCAGAGTCACAGAAGCGAGCCTCAGGACCCGACCTCCGCTGGGTCGCCGGGGCTCCGCGTCGTATAGCCTACACAGGCTCGTTCAACCTCGAAGACAGATTAATCCGAGCGTCCTCGCCGGATGCAGTTCTCGTACAGGTCGTAGGAGTGCGGAAAGGGAATGTCCCAGGTGTCGATCGCAAGGCCACAGTCTCGGGCAGCGGGAATTAGCAGGAGCGGGACGAGACGCAGCAACGTCGTCCGGCTCCGAACGTCGGGGTTCTGCAGGAAGACGGTCCTACGAAGGCGTCCCGGAAGTCAACTACGGTCCTGATCTCCAGGACCTGGCCGTGCAGCTTGATGTACTTTAGTCGCGGCCATGCGGGGAACGTGTGCGCGTCGATGTGACTTGTCGACCGTCCACGAATCTCGAGCTCGGAGGGTGCGGGTATGAACAGGAGGAAGAGCCCTGCTAATAGATCGACTGGCGGGTGCGTGCAGTGGACTCCGACTCGGAGAGCGTGAAGTATCGCGCGAGACGGGACCCTGTAGGTCAATGTTTACAGGACGAGCGGGTCCGATGGCGACCTGTTGGTCCAGGTGATGTGGAGCCCTTGCAACTGGCCATAAGATGAGACGGCGACGAGTGGAGGAGCGAGTCGTGACTCGTTGATGAAGATGTTCAGCTTCTGGCGGAGCGGAGCGGCTGCCTTTAGTGCGTACCATTCGGTCCAAGGTGTATAGGCTCGGGTTGATGAGAAAACACCCAGCGATTGTCTCTGTATAGCTCTGCGTAGTAGTTGGAAATGTTGCCATGCGTCATCCGAATCGCAGAGGGACAACTAGACCGGCTTCAGCATAGTAAGGAATAGTCGAGAGTCGAGAGAGCAGCCAGCCAGGGCGTGATCGGGATAGTCGAAAGAGTACAGATGTGGCACCAGAATCTGTCGTGCAGACTGCGCAAGCTTGGGTCAAGCGAGCCGACAACCATGCGAGTCGGCGAGGCACTTGAGCTGTAGGTCACGTTAGCTATTGCTGTCATTCATAGAGGAAGGTAAATTATCAGGCTTACCTTGTCTCTTGTTAGCCTACGACTGTCGGGCAGCAACAGAGAACGAGCTCGAGATGGTCACTCGTACTATACGACTTTGGGGCGATTGACCCCTTTCTGTTGGCTCAGGACTTTGTGAGTATAGCCCAGCAGCCACTCAGTAGCTTTTCGCAGCTGTGGTCGGAACGAAAGTTGATGAGAAGTTCAGACTCTGTGGTTCATGACGAGGGCGCCTCGAGGGACACGCCGGGTTTAAGCGGCCCGGCTGCCGTAGCTGGCGCCTCCCTGTACGTTCATCCGTTCTGAGCGTCTGATGCTCGTCGCACCGACCACCATCATGTTGCGAAACGGTGAGTGAAAGAGCTGGTTTCGCTCAGGTCGACGAATGCATTTACAATCCGAATTCTACAGCGTCTAGACGCATCTATCTGAGCGGTATGACCCCCGATCTACCGCTCCAACTCATTGCTCGTCGCGCCCGGAGTCAAGTTCAACGCTGGCTTTCGAGTCAGCCGTCTCGCGGGCTCCAATTCGGATTGCGTCGTATTGGGCACGTTTACAACAACGCATTGCCGCTCAGTCGAGGTTTATCTCGTATTTTTGTATCTCTAGCCGCTGCCGCACTGGGCGGGCCCGCTCCTCCCGACTCGGAGACTCCGAACAAAGCCAATGGTGGTCGGCCGATTAGTGGCTCCTCTACCGTTATCGGCACCCTGGACCCTATGAAGCTCACCTCAAAAGATTATCTCGCATCCGTGTCTTGGGCCACCAGAGGCTCCAGTGCTTCAAATTACCACCTCGACGTCAATCAGTATCATGATGGCCGCCCGCGAGTGTCCCTGGTGCAGCCTCCTTCACAACGGGACCCAGACCATCCTCAAAGCAATATCGGCGGCTTCCTGTACTACCATCAACCTCCTCGTGCTCCACCCCTTGCAGGGGAGCTTCGGTTTCGTCTCACCGCCTCCCGCGATCCTGCTAGCTTTTCTTCCGGGGTCGATATGACGAATAAACGCGAAGTTCCCT
>ML211431.1:0-27824 GCA_004369055.1 Polyporus arcularius HHB13444
GCATTCGCGCGCTTTGTTTCTTGCTTTCGCGTTCCGTCGTCGCACATCGTCTCGTCGCTATCCGGCTCATCCTCACATATCCTCCCATCCGTCCCCCCTGTTCCCTTCACTCCCGCGCACACCTCCCTCCATCATCGCTCGCTCTCACGGCGCGCAGGTGACATCCGCCCCGTCCATCTGCGCGTGCATCGTGACCCCAATCGTGCCCATCTCCGATTCGTGTCGTCCCATCCCATCCCTCTCATCTCGTTCCATCTCATCTTTCCATCTCATCTCGTCCCACATCTGTATCATCTGGCTGCTGGCAGGAGCCGCTGTACCATCACTGTATATATGTACATACATACCCTCGACCCGCGCGCCTCAGTTCTCGATTTGCGGTTCTCGAATCCGGACACACCATCTACACGCTTCCTTTGCATATATATACACACACGCATACGCATTGCGGACAGTCCGTCTACATACCGCAGCAGACCGCACGCACGCAGCATCAGACCTCACGCAGCTCGCAGCACGGAATCCCTCTTACATAGTATATAGCCTCCGTGCCCTTACCTCCTTACGTCCTTACGTCTTCTTACCTCCCGATGTACATACTCGTCTTCCCTTCTACGGTCTCCTCTCGTATCATCCCCATCCAGTGTCCACCGGTCCCGTTTCCCCATCTCTCTCACGTCCCGCTGTACTCGTACATATTATCTGGCCCTGTTGTACGTCACCGTAACGGTCTCTCTGTACCCCCTGCCCCGTTTGTGTTTGTGTTACTCCGGTGTTTTACGTAGATCGCGCCCGCGTGGAATGGATGTATCTCTTGCTGTTCGGTTCTGTGTCTTGCTGCCTGCTTCATGTGGCGGCTCGCGGGTGACTCGGGGTGAGTAGTACTAGTAGTGCGGGAGGAAGCGGGACCGAGGTGTCGCGCGTCGGATTCGGACGCGGACTCGGAGAGGGGAACAGCGCGACGCGTCACTATCACGTGCTGGGTGACCGTGTCGCGTCGCCGGCGTCTGTCGCTGCAGGCTCGATTGCTGCAGCACCGTCACGACTCACGAAGCTTCGCCCCATCGATGGAGGTGAGTACAGTAACGGGGAATATTCCAAGCTCCAATCAAGCACTACTCTACAAGTACAGTGGGGTATTACAGATGCGTGTGGTATACTAAGATGGTCGTCGTACTGCTCATACTGATACATTTTCCTCGACTCACCGGAACCTACTGAGAATCTCCTCGAGGGAGTCGCATCCCGCCGTACATCGCCGGGTTGTAGGTACCTCCTATACCTCCCGGTCCGCCCATACCCATACCCATCGCGCCGCCATACGCTCCAACTCCCTGGCCCGTGCCATACCCACCTGTCGGCAACCCGCCGCCCATCCCATACGCACCCATCCCGCCGCCCATCGCGCCTATCCCAGGCGCAGTCGCGTGGATGACGTCGATACTGTGCGAGCGGTGCCGTCCTACTCTCGGCCGACGCTCCCGCGAGCGTGAACGTGAATGGCGGCGGTGGTGGTGGTGGTGGTCGATGATGATGGTCGAGCCGGGCGGGACGGTCTGGACGTTCATGTTTGGCTGGGGTGGTATTGGTAGCCCGCCTGCGCCGAGTCCGCCCATGTTCATGTTCATACCTGTTCCGGGAAGTATGCCTGCTCCGGAAACCATGCCAGCACCGGGAACCATGCCTGCTCCGGGCACGCCCATGCCTGCGCCAGGCTGCGGCACGCCTCCCATTGGCATGCCACCGCCTATGCTAGTGGGCATCGCACCCATTGCACCCATCCCGCCTGATGCTGCACGCATTCCTACGCCTGCCATTCGACCCATCGCACCCATACTGCCTGGCACTGCACCCATTCCTGCTCCTGGAATTCCGCCGATTCCTGCGCCCGGCATCCCACCCGATCCTGCGCCCGGCATCCCACCCATCCCCGCTCCGACGCCAATTCCCAGTGCTCTGCCCGGCATCGGAGACACGGCGCGCGGAGGGAGAGCTGCAGCGCCGAGCACGGGAGAAGCCCCAGGCGGGATGCCGCTCGGGCCGAGGATTGGGGAGCCCGGGGGCGAGATTTCGCCCGGTCCTTCGCCGCCGAGGTATGGCGAGCCCATCCCCATCCCCATGCCCAACCCCATCCCGCCGAAAGAGCTGCGCCGACGACGGAAGGGGTACGCGCCGACGACGGAAGGGGTACGCGCCGCCGACCCCGCCGACGCTGCTGCCAGTGCCGCTGGATGCGTATGCGTATGAGGGGACTGCGGGTGCGCCGAGTCCACCGATGCCGCCTGCTCCGCTCACGTAGGTCAGCCACTGTTCGTGAACATGGATCAGTCGTACGTATTGATGCGTGGTGGGTTAAGAGACGTACGCGGTCTGCGAGGATGGACGCGGCCGCTGCTGCTGCTTCGCAAGCTGCACGGAGGCCGTATGTGTCTGTCGGGCGGCCGGCGTACTGCCACAGGCGCGTTGCTGCAACACGTTTGAGCACACGACTCAGGAGGACGAGACAGACGGGTGTCGGGCTGGAGCACGACGGGACGCACCTTCGCCGATGGCCATGCCGATGAGCCCCTCGCGTTGCTGCTCGCGGTCCGCGCTGAGCGGCTCGTAGAGGAAGGAGTTATGTTTCCACGTGCGGTACGCCTCGTACGCTGCTGCGGCACCGATGTCGCTCGGGAGGACTTGCGTGAGGGGTGTCTGGTGGTGTGAGATTGAGCATCGGGGTAAGAATGTAGGAAGCAGGACGTGGAAGACTCACCAGGCCGCTGTAGATGCGCTTGTGCCAGTAGCGGGCCTCGTCGCGCCCGAGGCCCATTGCTGCTAAGTGCGGCGCACGAGCCATGACGGACTTGTACAGCATTCTGGAGGCGTAGATCGAGCGAACGTATGTTGTTAGACGGTGTAGTTACGACTGTGATCAAGCTCGAGAGGCTCACGGATCGGGGTTGATCGCATGTGCGTTGAAGAAGTCGAGCCCGCTCCCTGGGCATTGTGTCCGAGCTTGTTAGCCTCGATCCTGGAGAACAGTCGTAACTCGTGAGATGAGATCGATGTACGTACATGACGGCTGCGGGTGGAACATGGGTGCTGGAGGTGCCCCAAACTGAAACTGCGCGCGAAGGACACGCGAGGTTAAGCACTTCTCCTCGGCTAGTCGAAGCTGCTGCGAAGACGTACCTGGGACGTGCCCCAGCCGGGAACGGTATTCCTGTAGTAGTCGTAGGCCATGCTCGTGTGGGTGAGTGTAGAGGAGGAGGAGGGAAGGCGAGTCGCGGGATCATCGGATGCGCAGTGATGTCATCATCCTCTGAGTGACGAGTGCGAACGAGTCGCCGGCTTTCCCCGATTCCTCTTCAACTTAACCATCGCCTGCGTAACGTCAACATATTGACCTTCCCATGGATGCCATTTTCGAGCCTTTGAAGGTGGTTATGGACGGCGTGGAGGCGAGTGCACGGTGCCGCTGGACGAGTAATTGCCCGGATTGACCGCGAAGCTACTGGAAGATGCGGCTTGATTACTATACATCCCGTCCGGGGGGCCTATTGAAACGCGAGGAAGCGGAACAGCAGATGGTGCGTCATGTCTTTCATTCTGAACACGGTCAAAGCTCCGCCGCTCGGCAGTCAATGCTTCATACCAGGCTCAGTCAAAGCGTCTCCTTCACAATGGCCAACAATTTGTCCTGCTCATTGTCAAAGCAATCCTCTAGTTCCCTACATCAGCCCGTCATCTGACTTGGACCCTCCAGATTCTTCGCACCTCCTCGCCACTCATCAGCGTACCCCTGTACAATCCGTGAAACATGGCTCATGATATCAGGCTCAGTATCAGCCTCGCATTGTCTACGGGTGCGTACATGTCGCTCTATTCACAATATCTGCCATGCTGATACTGGTCGCTCCAGCACGCCTCCTCCATTGGACTGGCCACCGGAACGCGTGTACGCACTCTGGTGGACGGACGAGGTTCTTCGCCATGCTTTAAGTGCCATGCCGGAGCCTACGAAGGCCATCGTGTACAGCAGCAAGACCCAACACGAGTTGAGAGACAGTCTGCGGCTGATCGACACACGCATCGCACAGCTCGAGGAACGTTGTAACCAGCTTGGCCGCGTCAGTCTTGAAGTGGAGAAAGATCTCTACGATGCCCGCATTTCGCGTAAGCTCGTGGTCTGGCGCAATTTACCCATCCGCCAGCTTCCCCCTGAAATTCTCGCTACCATCTTCCGATACGTTGTGTGGAGTGTGCCGGGTCCCTTCGAGGCCAACCACACCCGAAGGTCACTTACCGCGACCTGCAGGCAATTCCGGGAGGTTGCGATTGCCGACCAGAACCTCTGGAACTCCATCTGGTTCCTCGACGTCTACCCATGGCAGCGATCTCTTGCCTCCCTCGAGCGCTCAGGTACCTCGCCTCTGGACGTTCGTTTCGGCGACAAGGAGCACCTATTCCGATCAGGCAAGGAATATCCTCCGTCGCTCACCTCGACCACCTCCTGGACGCCCTTCTGGCCAAGATCTCTCAAATTCGTGTGCTCCTCGTGCGGTTCGAGTCCATGGAGCTGGTCGAGCACTTCCTGAAGCGGTTCGCAATTGCCGGCCCTCCGACGCTCCTTGAGCGGTACGAAGTCCATCGAACTTCTATGCCCTACCTGTGGCCGCCCGAGCAGGCGAAATCCCCCGTCCCGATTAGCGTGCATCCCACTCCGACGCTCCGCTGGCTCTGTCTTGACGGCGTGTCTATTGATTTCTCCAAGCTCCATCTGACGAACCTCCATACAGTGAACCTCCGCAGGATGACCCTTCTGTCTTGTCCTACCTCCGAGAAGTTCAGCGAGATTCTCAGCGCGTCATCTGGACTCTTCAACCTCGGCCTTTCCGCCGCCGGTCCGCGGTGGACGCCAGTACAGCCTGTCGCCCGTATTCGGCGCGTGGTGATGCCTAACCTCCGCGATCTCCTCATTGGGGATATGGGCTGCCCCTTCTCTATCTTCATCCTCAACCACTTCCACGCCCCACGCGTCATGGTGCTTTCGCTCGTCCATCTGCGCGGGCAGGACTACAGCGCGATGCTCGCCGCGATGACGGGTATGTTCCCGGAGTTGCAGCTGCTCTCGCTTGACACGCTGTATATCACGAAATCAGACGAGACCATGCGTGCGGTGGTGCTTTGGCTGGAGTCAATGCCGCGCATCAAGATGCTGAAGGTCGTGGACGTGAAGCACACCATCCTGGATGTGTTCTGCCAGGACCCGACCCAATACTGGATGCAGTCGCAGACGGACGCCTACCTCCGCTCCTGGAGGGAGAAGAATGGCGACCGGGAGGTCGTGCGCCCCGTCCTCCTTCCGAACCTGGAGTACCTGTACTTCAAGGTGACGCAGCCCGGGGACGAGATCTCGGTGCTCACTACGGCAAGGAAAGCCATCGGGAGACCGTTTAAAACGGCGTATACCCCCGACGTCCATCTCAAGACCATCCCTGCTGAGGAGCTCGAGAAGATCAGGGACAGCGTAGGGGAATTGGAGATTATGGACGGTATGGAGCCTCCGCCCGTTGAATTGGATATCCACAGGGGCATGGCCGGCACGGTTGACAAGAGCGAGACCCCGTACTACATTTTCCCGAAGACTACCGCCTGAGCTACGAGGTCTCGGCGTATACGCGACTCAGATACTATCTCGAACCGGCTGCGTGATTGATTATCTGCACACAATGAATATCTATCCAATCTATCCCGCTACATCTCTCGTGACGAGCTCAGCAAATCCTCAACACTGTCAGGTCAGTCTAGTCTACTGAGTTTCGGCCCGCTGGACGTACTCTCATTCCCGTACGGCCCCATCTGACAGCTCATATCTCGCTCTTGCCCGGCTCGAACGGAGACGTCAGGTACCCCTCAATGATCGCTTTCCTAACCTCGGGCGTGAACATCGTGCGCACGACGTCGTTGCGCTTCCTGCACGCCTCCGCGCCACTCACGACCTGCATCTCGCCCATCTTCTGCGCCCGCTTCGCGAGCTCCGCCGTGCGCGGAATGCGCAGCTTCTCGAGCTCGCCGAAGACGGTTTCGAGGGTGGCGGCGGACGGCGTGGATGCGGAGGGATTGTGCTTGACGAGGAGGCGGACGAGGTGGTAGATGTCTTCGAGAGCCTGATTCGCGCCTTGCCCGCCGATGTGCTGGAGGGTACGTCTGTCAGTCGTGATATCGCGCCTGCGGTAGGAGCGGGAAGACGTACGGGACTTGTTGGACGCGCCGCGTCTCCGATGAGCACCACTCTGCCCTTGTGCCATGACTGCAGCTCGGAGCGGCTGTACAAGCCGTACTGATTGGCCCACACCGTGTCAGTGAGACTCGGAGCCGTGGACAGCATAGGCTTACATACCTCGATGATCGTGTCCGTAGTTCGGACGAGGTCTCCGCCACCGAAGGGCAGCTTGGAGAAAGGTCCCTCCTTGAGCTCCTTCTGCCTTCCCTCGTCCACAACACGCCACGGCTCGTTCGCGTGGCCCCCAGATCCTCGGTGAGTGATGCTGCAACGACGATGTTCAGAATCCATGTGCAGAGAGCTGCTTGTGCCGACTTACGCCCAGGAAACCTGCGTCTCATTGACGAAGATGCCGATCATGTGCGCGCCATCGGCGTAGATGTTGAACACAGGGTACGAGCCCTTCGTCTTGTAGAACTCCGGGACGGGAGAAATGCCCCCAGTCTGCCATTTAACCATTAGCGCTATCGGCTTCCGGAGACTAGAGATTGGAGCTCACCTGCGTAAGTCCCGTGAAGACCGCCTCCTCCTTCCCGAAGAGGCAGATCCTAGTGTTACTCTCGAAGCCATCGCACCCAACGACGAAACTCGCTTCGTCTGTCTTCCCGTTTGCGAACTTGGCAATGACGCTGTGCTCATGCTGCTCGAGGTCGACGAGGTCGTGCCCGAAGTGCACCGGAACCCCGCGCTCTTGTGCCGCTTCGATCAGCGCGCGTTGCACGACCGACCACCTCGCGCCCTCGATACCGTGGCCGCAGATCTCGGTCAGCGGGAACTTGTTGCATGCGAGCTCGCCCTCGTCCCCCGGAAGAGCAGAGTAATGGATGGCCTCGTCGACACTGAAGCGGTCAATCTTGTCGAGCAATCCGGGGATGAGGTCGAGGACGCGTAGGCCATTCGGTTGAAGGCTGTCAAAGCCGTGAGCGGATTGAGATGAAGGAAGGAAAGGAGGTCAGTACGGACCCGAGTGAGAGGCCCGTGTCGGTGGGGCCGTCATTGCGCTCGTAGATGACGGGGTCATATCCTTTGGCCTTCAGAAGCATTGCGAAGACCGGTCCTGCTATGCCTCCTCCAGCGATGATGACTTTTGCGGCCGCCATCGCTTGTTTCGGCGAGATATGGAGTGAAATGGCCGAGGGGTATGTAGATGGTCGTGGTACTCCTGAGGTCGTCCTGCCTTGTTTGTATACTGCCCGACTGCATGGGTGTTGAGGACTTAAGTACCTCTGGCATCGGAGACATGTGGATATGATCTCGCCGTGTCGTGGGAGCCGCGAAGTGCAGAACGTTCGGAGGCACACCGAAGGCGCAGTGGCAAGCGGCAATTTCGTTGACGAGGCCCACATGGCGCTCCGTAGACCCGGACTCTGGCTTCATGCAGGGCTCACGTTCACGGTCCCATGGGACCCCGGGCCATGACCCATTGCGGGCGATAGTCGTATGTGCACGATCGACCCGTCTTCACCACGCGTGAAGGCACAGTCGGGAATGTCTTGAATCCGCATTCCAGCTTCTTCCAGCAACGGTCGCTCGAAGCGCTCGAGTCTTGATTGCATGAAGAGTTCCGCCGTGAAACGGTGTAGCTCTTTGATAATATATATACCAAGGGATTGTGTACAACGCATGCCACTTCGCCAAGAACCGTTGTGCAGAAGAAGGCCGCCAGACAAAAACCCTAAGATTTGTGCACGCATGCTTCCACGTCCGCACACAGCAGGCCGGACGTTCCTCGAGGACGTTCAGGGAAGTCTTCAGAAGTAGAAGAAGCTCATCCCTCATCGTCATGGTTCAAATACCGAGGAAATTGCATGACTCACCCAATGTCGTTGCCTTTCGTCGAGTTCCAGGTATCGAAGTACTGGGAAGTGCATGCCTTCGAGCCGAAGGGTGTCTGTGGGCCAGAGGTGCGGAATGTCGGTGGTATACTGGTTCCTTCCGAGCGATATTGTGAAGGAGACCAGCCGTTCTCCGAGTGCTGTGTAGACGACTGTGAGGAGGAGTCGTTCGGCTCCTTGTGCCACGCCGTCAAGCCTAACAACGGTCAAGCATTTGCCATATGCAGTGCAGACGTGTTGAAGTGCATGCGCATTGTGGGCGGAAGATGATGAACATGTCGTAGGTTCATAGACAACCGAAAGCTCTTGGAGTGCCTGCAGCCCGTGTAGCTCGACTTCCGACGCATCTACGGCCTCCTGGGCTCCGACTCCGATCACGTCTTCATCTTCCTCTGCTGGAGGCGACCTGGGTCTCCGTGCATCCATGAAAACGTCGTACAACTGCGCGAGCAACCCAGACTTTATCCGTAGGTAGCGCAGCTGCAGCTCTGCACCCGGCACCGCGTGCGCAAGGAGGGCATAGACCGGCTCCAAGACCCGTTGCTTGTAGTCCTCGGTGTCCTCGCTGGGTACGAGGAGCGAAAGCCGCGTGGTCAAGGCCGCGACACGACGCGAAACCTCTGGCATGATGAGCCGCACGATGCGGGAAGGTTCCTTGATCACAACGTGCCGGAACAAAAGCTCTTGCGCCACACCCCGCAGAGCTCTGCAGGCGAGCGACGCGGATCGCATGGTGTCCGGATGGTCCTCTAATTCCTGGAAGATCTTTGCCCACAGCTCCGGGGGAAAGTTGACGTGCTGCGCTAGTGCCAGTGCAGGCACGGCACGCTGCATGAGGTGGGTTCGTCAGGGCACTGCTACTGGAGAACGTATGCTGTACGTACTGCGTTGTTCAGATCTTCCATATCGTCCGCCTGGCTCGCCATGCCTGAGGTTGGCAAAGAGAGGAGATCCTGGCTAGCTCTTATAGCATACGTCCTCCACGGGATCGCCGGATCGGAGCGCACATGAGGCGTGAGGCGTCCACGGCGGCGTCGGGGTGCCAGTGGGATGGGCGGATGTATGAGTACTTGGACAATACACGACTCCCTTGCGGCGAGGGCAGACGCGCGTTGAGGCGACTCCTAGAGAACACAATCAATCCCATCCCGTACTCCAGGATGTCGCGATGTCGATGAGATGGGAACTACGTGGACACGTAACCAACACGATGTACGACCGCGTCCGACTCGAAACGATAGACGCATTGTGACCATGAACGGACGGAAGTAGAGTTCGCGACCGTCTGCAATGACTTTGGTGTATGGTTGTGCCAGTGGCCGGTCGCGATGCGAGAGCGGGGCAAACCGAGGATGACCTAATCCCTGTTGGAGGCAAGATGCATGGACGAATGATTCAAAACAGCAGGTGGCGATAGCGTCGTTGCGAGACGGCTTGAGATACTGAGGATGTCCTGAAATCAGAACTGCAAGCTCGCGGGAGATCGGGCTGTGCGGAGGCGCACCGAGCGTCACTGCGAGGCAATCTGAGACCCCGCGAGAGCTCACACGACGCCAGCGAGCACCGCACAGGGACAGGTCTTGCCGGAGGTTGCAAGCTTGCCCAGAACATGGCACGGTGGATGTTTGAGGGTTGTGGCGGACGCTGAACCTGAGTGTGGCGAGAATAGCGCAGCGGTGTATGTGACAAACTCGGACTCTGGAGCCTGGCTCGAATGAACAATTGTATCAGTCCCAAACATCGACGACAGACGCGGACGCACCAATGGCAATTATCCCATATGATCTTTTCTGCTGTACTTTAATGCTGCCGCTGGACACAAGACGGGGATCGACACACGAGCGCAAGCATTCAAGAACAAACCAAGTATATGTATATTGGCAGTCGGAGATACGGGGCGATCATAAGTGAGCCAAACGAGACTGGGCCGGTAGAGACGGCGATCAAACCCCAGGAAGCAGGCCGAGGGGGAAAGAAAGGAGACCGAGGCTGTGAATGGAGACCGAAATGATGCGGAGACAGAGACGAAGATAGAGGAGGAAAGAGTAGAGGGAACTGAAACTTAGAAGAACCCGAATCGACGGGGAGAGCCCCAGTTGGAACCAGGGGAGCTAGTGGGAGATGATGTTGACGACGAGCTCCGACGCGGGAGCATCAGCGGCGCAGGCAATTGCGGCGTACTCGGCATCGAAGTCTTTTCCATCGGCCAAGACGCAGTTGAGGTGGTGCGACAGAGAGAAGATCGAGTAGGAGAGGCCGACGTAGCGAAGTCCGGAGGCGGAGAGGTAGAATGACTCCTCGGGGCGACCTTGACAGGGGACCCGGGCACACGTGCAGCGCTCGCCTCGATCTTAAGGAACTCAACGACACCTTCCAGGCCAACGATGTAAGTCTGCAACTCGACAAGCTTCCTATCCTGAGCGGCAGCCGTGGCGTCGCGTTCGACGAAAGATGCTTGGCATACAGCAAGGGCGGCATCAGCTTGAGCGAGAGTGGCGTCGCGGTCAGCGAGGGCGATGTCGCGTGCAGCGAGTGCGGCTTTATACGCGCAGATGGTCGTGTCCCGGTCAGCGAGTGCAGAGGCGTGCGCAGCGATCGTCGCGTCGCGGCCGACAAGTTCAGCCTCGAGTCCGGAGATCTCAACATCGCGCTCCTCGAGGGTCTGGAGAAGGGTGTCCTCGAGATCTTCCGCCAGCTTGTGGCGAGCATACAGGCTGTCGAGTGAGTCGCGAAGGTGATCGCGCTCCTCGCTGGTGGAGCGAAGGGTTGTGCGGCAAAGGTCGAGGGCGCCGGATTGTTCATCGAGCGTGGCTTGGAGCTGCACAAGCGACCGATTCGTGAACTCTACTTCCGCACGGAGGGTCTCGACCTCGGATATGGGACAGGTCGACTTGCGGAGGGCTTCAAGATCGGCCTGACATCGGGTGAGTAACATGGTACAGCCAACTCCGAGGACATACCTTGAGCGTAGTGATATCTTCGAGAGCGCCAGTATACGCTGCCTAAATCAACCATGAGTGATGAGCGAAATACATGAGAACTCGGAACATACCTTCAGCGTGGTGAGACCCTCGAGAGCGCTGTCGTGTAACGTCTGGAGCGCACATAGATCGTGCTCAGTGCTCTTGAAGGAACGTTTGGCGACCTGGAGATCATCCTGTGAAAGAACGTGTTGAGTAGCGCGTGATGGAGATGTTGCGCAACGGCGTGCCTCGAGAGTCTCAAACTCATTCATGAGTTCGTTCAGGGTCTCCTGCTTTGACGCAAGCTGAATCGCCAGGGCATCGCGTTCGTGTTCCATGATCCTGGCCTCATTCTCCGCTTGACGCCTTCTGCCAATCTCAGACACGAGCTTCTGCTCGACCGTCATCTTCTCGGTCTAGGCGGATGTTGCAGCGAACCATATATGAACAGATCGAGTGAGCAGACGTACCAGAAGAGCCTCCTTGCCAGCTATCAGATCCTCGTTCTCCGCCTCCAGGTCCTCCAAGTCCGCGACCAGACCATCCTTCGACGACTTGAGGAGCTCCACGTCCACACGCAGAGCATCGTTCTCCTGCACCGCCCGATCACGGTCACCAGCAGTCCAGTCCCGCTCGCCGACCAGCGCTTCCTTCTCTGCCAGAAGCGCAGCGTTCTCACTCGACATTCGCTCCTGCTCGTATGCATGGTCCGTGATGTCGGCCCGGAGTGCCTCGTTCGCGTCGTCGAGAAACCAGATGCGACTGCGTAGGGTGGCGGTGTTGAGGTCGGAAGCCTCGGCCTTGAGATGCAGCTGAGGGCGTTCGCGATTGATCTTGTGGAAGACGTCGAGTTCGAGTTGCACTATGGAGTTGACCAATGGCTGACAGGGCATGCCAGCCTGTCAGCTTCCACAAAGTGTCAGCGATGAGGAAAGGAACGCGCCTTAGATGTGCGACTGAATTTCGTGATCTTGCGGCAGACCTGATGACGAGCGGAGGACGCAGTGTTCACGGGGGCGATGGAGTCGACAGTAGAGACGGGCGGGGTGTTCCAGAGGCGACCAGTGAGACGTTGCAGTTGGAGAGAGATCGTAGGTGTATGAATATGAGCTTGAACAACATCCCACGAGCAGAGCTTTACCGCGGTAACGAGGACCAGGAAGGGTTTATCCAGGGGTATACGAGCGGTGACAAGGAAGCGGACGAGAGACGAGATGTAATGGACGAGGAGAATAGACATGGTGGTGGTTGACATGTCGGGTCCTGGATGCTTCAGGCAGAGCTAGGTGGGAACAGCCATATCATGGCTCTTCAAAGATGGAGGGTGACAATGCCAGCCTCGCAGGCCGGCGGGCTAACATGCACTGGACAAAATCACGATCACAAAACTGAACGCAGAGCTCGATCGTCCATCGTCCATGGTAGTAACTATGTCGGAGTCATATTCACCAGTGTACGGCGCTCGCAGATCGCTCCGCAAGAGACTCCCGTCTGCACTGTCGCAGCATCGCCCTGCCAGCTCTCCGGGTATCTAAATTGCATGAATTTTGATGACTGACAGAGCTAGACGTACAATGATACCAACCAACGCGACTTGTCGACTCAATAGCAGGACTTTAGGTAGATTGTTGCACAGTGCAGAGCCCAGGCAGGAGGAGGAAGGGCAGGAGGAGGAGGCGGAGGTGGAGGAGGAGGAGGAGGAGGAGTCCGAGAAACTCGAACGTCGGAGGATCACGTGGTCGACGCGTCGCGTATGGGCGCTAAGTGATCAAGACGAGTCTCCCTCAGCCCCGTCCCTTCCGCTTTGACTTCCGTTACTTACCGTCGACATCGACAGACTCAACATCGGCCGGAGAAGTGACAAAGAACGGCTTTGCGGAAAACTCATGTGAGCGCGAACGCATGACAATGGGCTCCCTTGCCCCGCAAAAGGAATACAAGAAACCAGTGTCCGTGAAGTTCGATCCGAAAGACGATGGGGCGCATCTCGATGAGATGTTTTAGGAGCGTAAGCCTTCCGTGCTGTGACTCTCAGTGCTGTCTTTGCTGATTCACATGCCTAGACCCGCTCACCTTCACGCGACGGCGATGTAGAAAGGGTTAGGTCGAAAATTGGGGAATCTACCTGGTCAGTATGCAGAGGAGAAACCTCGCGTCATATAACTTAGGTGCAGCGGTTTGAATGGACATGACACGGAGTACATAACCGAGGTTCCGACTATGCAAACATTGTCCGGCAAGTGAGCTAGTGCCCTCTTCTTTCCTCTCGACGCTCCGAGAATTCATTGGCGAGCTGAACGTCTCTGAAGAGCGCGCCGTCGCTCCTCTTGCAGAGACGCTAGCCGTTGTGTGCATCCACATGAGGCGTCCCGACTGAGCTCCCTACCAAGGGTACTAGTACATACCGCGTCTTATCGTGCTCACACGAGAAACTCTCGTATCTGGCCCTCTTGTCAAGCCGAGAACGCAAAAGTCGTCCGCAACAAGGATACGTCACTGTCGCACTCTCATCCCCCAGCCCGAGGGCTCTTGTCCTAGGACGCGGCAGAGCTCACGGATTTGCTCACTAGTCTCGTACAGAACTGCTGCCGATGCAGCGTGACGATCTCAGGACGCGCAAGCATGCGTACGACGCGGTCGGCAACACCGAGCCAGCGCGAGCACTGCACTAAGTCGGTGCTGTCTATCTTCCCTCCGTCCTTCATGATCAGCGGTACCACTGGCCTACTCTCTGCAGAGCAGTGCAGCTATGTCTGCTTCGGGCTTCTCATTGCTCACGCCGTGCTCCGCTTCAATGCCAATACTTAGACTCGCCAGGTAGAGGATTGGAGGACCGCTATCGGTGAGGAACGGTCTGTCGCACCCGTTGCGAACTTGCGGACGAGCGCGAGCGGCCACGGCGCGTCGGTGCCATTGTCTGCTATTCATTTATAACATTATCTCGTTCCTCTTCGCCACCTTCTCTGTCGTAAACACACTCTGCACGCTCGTCTAGTTTCGGGCATCTGTCGGCCTTTGAGCCGCACAATATTCAGTGCTGGTCCCTGTTCGCTCGGCAGTCGACTTCACCTTGCCCAGGTTCAAGGCCACGGAGCCACTTGGCTCTCCGAACAAGCTTAATTAGCACAATATGTCGTACTGGTCTCCGCCAGCGCAAGTCTTGGCCGCTCTCTCTCCCTCGGACACGGACTCTCCCTATCGTTGACTTGGGATAGCCACATGTACATGTATGAGAGCGGCAATCAATAGCACTGGTCGCCGACTGGAGCAATGAGGAACAAGGCCTTAGACAAGTTTCGAGCCCTGAGAGTCAGTAGAAGCAGGCGAAGAGCTTGAAAGGAAGGGAGCCTCTCCGTTCGAGAACGAGGAGGGGATTTGTGAGCGGGATGGTTTCAAGTGCGTTCATCCGAACTTCTGCGTTGGAAGTGTGATGCACGTGTCATGAGTACATGAGGACCATGGAATGCATGAGTGGACTCTGCGCTGCGCAGAACTTCTAAATGCACCGGGAACTTGAGCACTGCACTAATAAATCACGGACAGAATCTAAACGATACACATCGATACATAACACGCATGGCGGGGCTATCACCACGCCCGGCAGGGGCGAGAGGTTATGCTATGCGGACGACGACGACACAGCGGCCTGGGGCAACTCGGCCTGTGCCATGTATTCCTCCTCCGGGGGCTCCGAGCTGGACTGGGAGTCGAGAGTGTCACCGTCGGACCGCACCAGACGATCTGGATTGATGAAACCTCCGAGGGACGAGATGAAACTCGGTGTGCTGTCGTACAGTCCCCTCGAGGAATGCAATGGATCGTCGGAGTCGAGTCTGACGACCATCTGATTTGCTTCTTGTAGTTCCAGGAGAAAGCGCGAGATGATGATCGTTGTGAGTCTGTAAGCGGATGAATGAAGAGCGGCGATGAGAGGAGGGTACAAACATGTTACTGTTAGGTGAGGTAAAAATACATACGGTGCCGAGAATTCGGTGACGTAACTGCTAGCCCCCTGGTCCGCCACCTGTCGGGGTGTCAGTGAAGATGAGCGAGCATTTGGGCGCGGGGCTGACTCACCCCAGTCGCTGAAAAGATGGGGTGGAGGGTATTCAAAACAAACAGAATGCTAGTGCCCATCATGTCAACATTCACTGGTCAGATATACCACCAATAATGGTCCCGGACGTACGCGAAATAAATGATTCCTGTGTACTCACTACAGATAATGCGGGCACGAGACATACCACCACGGAGGAGAATATCCGACAGCGCCAGTCTTTTGGACTGTCGGATATCGGTCAGGGTGGCCCAGCCTCTTAGCTTTGTCCAGGTGATGTAGATGAGTATCATGTCGGCTGCAACGAGCGGTACTCGGGAGATGATCACAACTGCGCAGAACTGTGGATCAGTGTGCGTCGTATATGATTGCTAGCCAACCTACGCCTTGTACACAGTCAGTCCCAATGTATCTGATGTGATTCAAAACGAAGCAAACCTAAGGTCGAATGCGGCAGTTGTGTTGTCTGTCCAGGCGCATCCAAACGGGGGGATGTTCACTCCTCTGAGTTGATAGCCATAAATAACCTGCAACATAGACGGTTCTGTATCAGCGTACATGCTTCAAGGAACACTGACGCACTCACCGAATTAGCACCTACTGGTGCTAGAGATAACGCAAAGACGAGTAGCCCGAGGGGCTTGCTCCTGCTCAAGACATATGCACGGAGGGCAGAGAAGACTGGTTGCATGTGTCAGGGACCATGCCCGCAGCCCTGACGACTGGAAAGCGTGGCTTACCTGCTCCGGGAATGAATTGAAGTAGTGCCACTGCCTGCTCCGCGATGACGAACACGGAACAACTGCAGACGTCAACAATCATTGCGCAGTAATTGTGAGGTTTCACGCGAACCTCTGATTACGGTCAGATTAAGTAGCCATCGCTCGGACTGAAATTGCTTACCTTATCTGAAGGGAAAGATGCAAACTGGACCAACCCCATGACATAGTACGCCATGTATATCCACTTGTTTGCGTAGAACAAGAGCGATGCACCGCTGATGCGCTTTGCGGTCCAGAAGAGCCCCACTTCTCGACCAAACGTGAGAAAAGTGTCATAGATGAAGAGAACTACGGCGAGAAAAGGTGTCAGGTAGGCCTGGACGAGCTTGCAATGGCAGAGTGAACGTACCTGTGGTTGCCATAATGCAGTAGTTGCCTGTGTAGCTGTTTGGCGGTGTCAGCAAGCCTAATTGCCTGATATGTTACGAGAGGGTTCGAGCTATGTGACATACATTCTGTCGAATAGGTCCACGGTCGCAGCAGCAGCATCTGCCTCGGAAGACATGGGGAAGTGAAGAATGAGGGTCGAGGAATGTTGCGATGACATCCATGGAACAACGCTCAGCCTTTATATAATCGCGCACGAGTGACGGGTGATGTATGACAATTGAACAGTGGACGAACGCAAGTACCGGCACAAACGTTGTGCCCATGACTTGAGGCATGCGAGCACTGCAATGAGAAGACCGAAGCGCAAGTGGGATGAGATGCTATGTCAACGAGTATGTCAACGAGCATGATCGACTTTCCGGGACCTGCCGTCGACCGCCACAAGATGGACCGAAGGTTCGGTGGTCTGCTCACCTAAAGATCCTGTACAACCGCCAGTAATCCCGACAAAGCGCTGTGCGCTCACACGAGACGGGTTCTGACTGACCCTCGATCTAGAGCCTCATGATACTGCTCATCATCGTAGAAAGATGAGTGAGTAACAATCTCCGTGCTGATTCCAGCCGTCTCGGCCGGGACATTGACTCGGAGTGTGCTGACAACGGCAATGCGATTATCGGCGAGCTGTGTACGGTCAGTGCTGAAACAATCATCCCAATGACATCAACCGTCACGCCGCCATCCCGAAGCTCGAGAGACAACAAGGAACATGTTACGTATGTGATTGTACCTGCGCGCGAGCATCAAAAAGTGGACACAGGAACGGGGCCAGAGGAGTAGGCAGGCCTGAGGTGGGCCCACGAAATGTAGTACAGTACAGTGAATCCTGCAACAACATCCGCCGAAAAAGAAGGAGACGTCATCGTGTCTAATACCTCACTAGCTCGTGTTCCTACTTAATACTTAACCCTCGGAGAGGCACGAGTAGTACGCCTTCGCTTCTTCTCGATCTTGCGACGCACAGCACCAGGCACTAACGCTTCCTGCTATCGTCCCGAGATCCCAGGTCCGCATTGGTAGCTTGCGCAAGTGAGCCTTCACGATATGCTCAACCGGCGTTGCGGTCACACCGTGATGTCCTAGGCTTCCGGTCAGTTGGCTGAGCTTTTTCAATGCCGCACGAGTTCGATAGCCTGCGAACATCCTGCATGTGCGAACAGTAGCCCGTGGGAGCAGCCGGTGCTTGGAAGAGATGTGCCGTCGTTGTCGAGAGGGACTCCGGAGGACGAACGGCTGCCGTGGGTAGCAAGCTGTCTTGTGGCGCAACAGCTCGGCGCCGCCTGCTCGGGTCACCATGAACGTGGCCCGCATACCCTGAGAGCCGTCGAGCCCGCAGCGACTCGATGCGAGTCCATGGCTGTCGTCATAGCGTTCGCGTTTAGACGATGTTAATGGACAGCTTCGAGTGCCTGCCACACGACGCGGCTGGAAATCGCTGATTGATTGACGAGTCAGCGGAAGATCTGACTGCGAAGACGAATGGATGCTTCCAGGCTCACCATGCTCGATCGCACATCACATCGACCACGATGCGACGCTGTGTAGGATTGTGCTGGAGTTGCCACTGGCATGTATGATCTAGGCAGGCGACAATCAATGGGAGCTTTGCGAGGCACCTTCTGCGCGTGACCTACCTGCAGAGAGCTGGAATCGCAGCTTTCTCGGGCTACTACTCGTGCCAGACGACACGGGGAGTCTTGAAAACGCCTGCTCGAGCTTGAATGTAACGGCTGTGTACGCGGATCGCTGATGGTACCGCCACACAGGTTGTGAGCGTGTGCATGACGTTCAGAGCTGAGCCCGATGGCTACGGCCTTGAACCTGTCGATGTGAATACAACCTTTCTCCTGAGTGTGAGCGGAGGCTGAATCACCTATCAGCAGGACGAGGTCAGTCGCGCCCGGGCCGTCACTGACGCCTTGCGATGTTTCGCGGCCAGCCGACAGTACGAGGTTGAAGGGAACCAACGGAGTTCAGGCTGTGAAAGTTCTGGAAGTCACCGCCCAACGATGGTACGTACCTGGTCGCGCGCGTTTGCAGACCTACGTCAGAGTTGCAAAGATTCCGCGAACGGGATAGAGTCGATATGTACTAAGTGTTGAGGAATGCTCACCCGAATTGCGAAGCCTTGCGCGAGCTGATGACGAATGAGCCTGTAGCGGGAGGAAAACAAGCGGCAGGACCAGCGAGGAACCCGATGCAGAGGGCGACGAGTAAGGAAATGAAGACGAGCCCTCTGAGTCTAAGCAACAAGGCAGCAAGTACTACTATAGTAGTAGGACGAGGCTGCGAGCTCAGCTCCGGACTCACCGGTCCGGGACTCCGGCCTTACCCCAGCGCCTATCCACCCAGTACTTCAAGTTCTAACCTAGAACTTACTGCCAGACGCGAGCTCGACGTACACAGCTGCGCACACAGGACAACGCACGGACTACAGAGGACACTCTGCTCACTATCCACACTCTAGCGTACGGGAACTGAAGCCGGCCTTCCCGCTCCTCTGTTTACTGCTAGGCTGCTATGTACCATCCTCGTCCTCGTATTCTATGGTCTTCTTCCGAAATCCGGGAGTCTCTGGTGCCGTTACCAAGTATTTTTTTGGGCTCTGGTCAACACTCGGCCTCGCAGCCAGCTATTCTCGACGGCTGGCAGGCGAATGAACGGCGTGGGCTTCTGCTGCTCCCAGCAAGTACAGATTTGAAGGATGTCGGAGCTCGCCACCAATCGGAAAGCAGCGCTGACGGAGGCAATGGGGCCAAGTGAGTACACCTGCATGCCACTGTGGTATTTTATCTCTGACGATATGGCCCGTCATCCCGATTCTCCCCTTCTCCCAGAATGGCACATCATCGTTTGCATTCTCCGTGCCGTCCTCCGCCATTACACATGGACAACTGCACGCCCGTCGTGTGTGTCCCAGGCGTGCTCTCGCCCGCAGATTGATTTGGAGTCGACGTCTGCTACGCAAGCTAGCAAAGCACATTATCTGCGCCTCTCCATCAGCCTCGCGTTTCATCTCGCTCGCCCTTATCAACCTCGTACGCGCCCCCGATGCGCACCGTGTCTGGTCCGCATGCTCGAATTGAGTAGAATCTCCGCTCGCCCGCCCGTCCCGAAGTCAGACTGTCTGCACGCCGTGTCTGAACTTGACATGTCCTCGTCTGTCACCCACCCATCACGCTGTCGCAACAGGCTATGATCCTTGCTACCTTCGTGTCTTATCAGTCACATACGCCGCTGCGACCCGTCAGGTCTGCAACTCGCTCGGTGATCGGACGCCAACCGGGGCGACGTATTCCATCGCTGTCCCAGTTGAAGACGTCTCCAACCGAGCTCGCGATAACCTCGCAGACTGGAGCGTTACTTGTGCATACCGCTCGCCCGGCGACTCCAGGTACCCCGCTATCGTCACTGCGGTTGCCAACTCCTATCGCATACTTATGTATCACTCCTCGGGCATCGGGACTGGCTGAAGGCGCTCTACGTAGCGACTATGAGACGTCTGCGAGCGGGATACGACACCCATGCCCTCGCTCTTCCTGCACGCGCAAAAGTCTGGTACACCGAGCGAGGTCTGGTGAATCCCCTCCCGGACCTGTAGCCGTCGCTGACACCCCCGTCGCTCCAGGTGTCCCGTACCGTCGTGGGGCCCTCATGTATGCCTGGTAGGCCTCTCTCGTGCGCAGCATCACCGGAGTGCTGACCCACGACGTCTACAGCTCACGCGTATGAATATGGACGAGGCGACGCCCGGGTCTGTCCTTAGCGAGCTCCCGGACAGAAGCAGGGACATGTTGTCGTGCGGACGCCGGCGGGGAGAGGCGGACAGTCATTGGGGGAGGGCATCAGAATACGAGGAGATCTAACCCGACAGATACTGCGTGTGCGCGGGGCGGGGGTGCGCATGGGCTAATGGCGTGCACGGGTGCAGACAACGGTATTACTGCAGCAAGGTATGCCCGAAGGCGAGTCTTCTAGTCGTGAAGTTCGTGGCTGCCACTGCGTGCTCATGATTGCATGAGGAAAATTGGAAAAAGCACAGGCCCGAGTACAAGAATTCAAGGCAGCTTCGATCTGGTAGGCGTAAGTATCCTGTGAAGTGCCTGCGTCGACTTCGGACAGTGCATGCTTTGCATATCACAATCTACGAGAACTACATACTAAGGCATGACACATATTGTACATCACCTAGGAATATGCTATTCACATGGGATCACCTCACTTGTTCGAGCAGTCTGTCGCATGAGTTCAGGTGCGGCGGTACCACAGATGCTCATTATACTCAGCCGGCGGGATAGCCCGTCACAGGTGTAGGCAACGTACTACAAACTTCCCGACTTCGATATACTCGCCAACTCGTGAGTGCGCTCAAGCCCTTGCACCATCTTCCGTCTGCGAAGATGATACTTTCCTGGCCCTCACCGTCGACGATCGAGGACCAAGAGAAAGTTGACCCTAGTTACTAGTATGCACGTGGTCGACGCGTCGCGACGCGACGCGGCCAGGCGCCAGTTCCTGCCAGCGATCCACCACCACCATCCCAAATCCCGATGGCGGGCGACCCATTGCGCGCAGTAGACCCGTTTCTTGTTGAACGCAAGGCAATGTCTATCATCGCTCCCGACAGTCCTTGCCGCTTCACCCCGAAAGGCGAGTACAAGAAACCAGCATTCATCAAGTTCGATCCTGAAGACGACGGTGCCCTGCTCGACGAGATATTCTGGGAAGGTGAGCTTGGCATACTGATGCTTGCAGAGCTACGATGTCTGACACTGGAGGCTTAGACCCGCTCACGTTCACGCCACGACGGTGCAGGAACGGTTACGTTGAACATTGGGGACTGTACCCTGTACGTGTGTCGACACAGCCAGTCACGTCAGGCTGATCGTCCTGCTTTCCTCAGTGCGACGAGGACAAGATCACCGAGGTGCCTATCATTCGGATACAAACGCGCAAGGTGCGGTATCACGTTCATGTGCCAGCTCGACACTCACCTCGTTGGCGGCAGTTCACGACCCAGTTCATCTACGACGACAAGACGAAGATCCTGCCGGAGTTGCAGTTTGTGAACGCCCTCATTGATAAGAAGGTCAGATTCTCTTTCAGACCTAGATAGCTCATGTCGGAGCTGTATACTAATTAGTGATTAGATAAATGAACTGGCCCAAGTCGACCTTGGTGACCTGCGACGACGCGACTACACCCTCTACGTCGCAGTCAGGTAGGCGTGCGGCTGCGCTGTACTTGTCGCCTCCCTGACTCATTGCCTTCGAATCTCTAGCTTTCTCGAGCACCCCACCGATCCCACCGCTCATCGCTATTGGCGGCGAATCCGTGTTTCTGGAGGTCTTCCTCTAGCCGTGTTCGCCGACAAGGTCCTCACTCCGGTCTGGGGATGGTATGTATTGTATTCCTTCAGTCTCTTTCTCCGTGTGCTTCATATAGTGGGTATGTGAGCTCATCATCTCTACAGGGTCCGTAACCTGCACGCACATACCTTCCACGACATGAAGGACGGCGCTATGTTTGGCCCGAAGGTACCATGTAACCGCAACCGCGTTCGTGCAGTGCTCAACACGTCTCGCAGGATTGCAACTCTATCGACATCATGCATCACATGGACAACGCCGGGTATGCGTACATACCCGAAGAGAGGTGAGACACTGATATCCTGTTGTCGAGCGACAGGACTGACACTGCTCTCGTCAGCTACTGCATAGCGCACATCCTGCGCGAACCCGGAGACGTCATGTTCTACCACTACGACTTCGGTGACAACTGGTTCCTCGACATCAAGCTCGAGGACATCGCTCCCGTGGAATCGAGCACAGGCGCCGTCGTCGTCCTCGGCGGCAGAGGCGGGCGACTCCCCGACGGCGACCGGGTGGGAACGTGGGACTGGCAGCAATATCTGAAGAAGGCCGACGAGTCCACGCTCGAGTCGGACGACTACGACGGCAAGATGTACGCGGTCGCCAAGCTCTTCTGCACGACCAACTACAACGACCTCGAGCCGCCGCGGAACCCGCTGACGTACTCCTTCGACTACTTTGACCTCGCGGAATGTCGCGCGGAGGTGCGCGCGGCGCTGGACAGCAAGGCGAGCCTCCCGTACGCGAGCAAGAAGTTCATCACCCCGATTGGGGAGGGCAGCCTCGAGAAGCTGCTCGAGTTGAACCAGGTCTCGAGCCGGCTAGGGATTAACTTCAAGAACCTGAAGAAGGGGACTGCGGTTGTGCAGACGATGACGGGGCCCGACGGGGAGCAGTTCATTGAGGAGGGCATAGTTACGACGAGGAGAGACAACCCGGCGAATACGGCTTGTGCACGGTGCGGGAGCCCGCATGGGCTGAAAGCGTGCGGGCGGTGTGGACAACGGTTCTATTGTGGCAAGACGTGCCAGACGGTGAGTCTCCCAGGTCTGACTCGTGCGATTGCTGCATGCTCATCGTTATGTCAGAATCATTGGAAAGAGACCCACAAGCTCGACTGTAAGACGAAGAAACACTGATCTACTCGGGCGCATTTCATGAGCCCGTCCTCAGAATTGAACAGCCAGAACTGCTCCATATTTTGTCTACTTAACTTCCATAGTAATCCGTGTTACTACTTCCTACACTACTCGTACCGCGCGAGCTTCCGCTGAGTTAGCATATCTCGTACCGACTGAGCCACACCCTTACCAAGGTACGTCCGACTCATCGGACGGAAAAGTACTGTGTATATAAGATCATGTACACGCATTGACCGAGCAAGTGAATGGAAGATAGTATACAAGTCGCGAACAGACCGAGACCTCAGTGTAGCTAGTAGGCGGTAGTCTTCGGGGGAATCTAGAACGGGGCCTGGACCTAAAGGCTCTTGTCAACCGTGCCGGCCATTTCCCTGTGGATGTCCAATTCGACGGGCGTAGGCTTCAAACCGTCGATAATCTCCAATGCCCCTACGCTGTCCCTGATCTTCTCCAGCTCCTCAGCAGGGATAGTCTTGAGATGGACGTCGGGGGTATACGCCGTTGTGAGCGGCCTCCCGATGGCCTGCCGTGCCGTAGTGAGCACCGAGATCTCGTCCCCGGCCGCCTGCTCGTTGAAATGCAGGTACTCTAAGTTCGGAAGGAGGACGGGGCGCACGACCTCCCGGCCGCCGTTCTTCTCCCTCCAGGAGCGGAGGTAGGCGTCCGTCTGCGACTGCGTCCAGTACTGGGTCGGGTCCTGGCAGAACACATCCAGGATGGTGCGCTTCACGTCCACGACCTTCAGCATCTTGATGCGCGGCATCGACTCCAGCCACAGCACCACCGCACGCATGGTCTCGTCCGACGTCGGCATCTTGAGCCTGGAGAGCGAAAGCAGCTGCAGCTCGGGGAACATACCCGTCATCATGCTAAGCAACTGACTGCAGTCCGGTCCACCAACATGAACGATGGTGAGCGCCACGAGGCGTGGGGCGCGAATGTGCTCGAGCATGTTGATGGAAAAGGCGCAGTTCACATCCCCGATGATAAGCTCGCGGAGATTGGACATCTTCACGCGCTGGGCGCCGGCGACTGGACGGTGCGTCGGACCAGCGGCCCACAGGGCGAGCCTGTACAGCGCAGGAGATGTGTGGAGCATCTCACTGAACCTCTGGGTGGTGGGACATGACTGAATGCACATCCTGCGGAGCTCAATTATTTGGAAGTTCGTCGGATGGAGCTTAGCGAAGTCGATAGACACGCCGTCAAGAGAGAGCCAGCGAAGCTTCGGAGTGGGATGCACGCTGATCGGGATGGGAGAGTTCGCCTGCTCGGACGGCAACAAGTAGGGCTTGGAGGTTCGATGGACTTCGTACCGCTCAAGGAGCGTGGGAGGGCCGGCAGTTGCGAACCGCTTCATGAAGTGCTCGACCAGCTCGATGGACTCAAACCTCGTGACGAGTTTGCGAATCTGAGAGACCTTGGGCAGAAGGGCGCTGAGGAGGTGGTCGAGCTGAGCGACGGTCAAAGGAGGGTATTCCTTGCCCGAATCGGATCAGGTGGTCCTTGTCGCCGAAACGGATGTCCAGAGGCGAGGTACCCGCGCGATCGAGGAAGGCGAGAGATTGCTGCCATGGGTAGACGTCGAGGAACCAAATGGATTTCCAGAGGCTCTGGTCGGCAATCGCAACCTCCCGGAAGTGCCTGCAGGTCGCGGTCAGGGACCGCCGGGTGTGGTTGACCTCGAAGGGACCCGGCACACTCCCGACAATATATCGGAAGACTCCCATGAGAATCTCAGTGGGAAGCTGGCGTATGGGGAAATTGCGCCAGACCACGAGCTTACGCGAGATGCGGGCACCGTGGAGATCTTTCTCCACTTCAAGACTGACGCGGCCAAGCTGCTTGAGACGTTCCTCGAGCTGTGTGATGCGTGTGTCGATCAACCGCAGACTGTCTCTCAACTCTTGCTGGGTCTTGCTGCTGAACACGATGGCCTTCGTAGGCTCCGGCATGGCACTCAAAGCGTGGCGAAGAACCTCGTCCGTCCACCAGAGTGCGTACACGCGTTCCGGTGGCCAGTCCAATTGGGGAGGCGTGCTGGAGCGACCAGTATCAGCATCGCAGATATTGTGAATAGAGGGACTCGGACATGTGCGCACCCATAGACGATGCGAGGCTGATACTGAACCTGAGCCATGTTGCACAGATTGTGCGGTGGTTGACTGACGAGTGGCGAGAAGGGAGGAGGGAGGTGTGCGAAGAATCTGGATGGTCCATATCAGATGAGGGGTTTTATGTAGGAGACCAGACGAATGCTTTGACATTGAACACAGCGGAAAAGGAGGCGCTTTGACCGAGCCAATGGTCGGGATGGAGCTTTGACCAGGATGGAGCTTTGACCATGGTCAGAATGAATGACGTGACGGCCTTCTTCTGTTCCGCTTCATCTCGTTTTCAGCATAAAGTGGCTCATAATCAAGACGCACCTTCCGGTAGCTCGGCAATGCGTGGATCAGGCCTTAATCGTCTCCTACACCTCCTCGTCAAGTGACACCTCCACGCCGTCCACCTCCACCTACAAAACCACGATTTCAAAGCTAGAAAATCGAACATCGCAGCGTCCCAAGGATAGCATGGAGATCGGCGAGCTATAGATGGTGAGTGAGTGGCGTCGAGGAAGCGTAATAAGATTGCGCGCGCGCAACGTTCACGCCCGAGGGCGTGACGGTGAGAGCCATGGTGGACAACTTGCTGCAAAGTCCTTGGGTCTGGAACGAGTGTAATATATAAGACGTCAAGTGGCGCCGTGGACGAATGGAACAGATTCGAATGTCGCGCGTAAGTATCGACTCGGAGATACGATGTACTAAAGGACGGCTGTGTCAGATAGAGAGATGCGTTGTGGAAGACATACTTGCGAACGTACGAGCTATCGCCCAGGTATGCGCATCGCGGGTTAGCCACAGTGTGTCTCGTGGTTGCGGGACAGATGTTGACGAGTCCAGAAGGCGTCCTCAATGAGCTGGGGTCTTGAGGCCCGAGGGTCTTGGCGCACCCCTCCCGGCATAGTTAGTCAAGCTGTTCCGCAGCCCCACAGCAAGCGTGGTATTGTTCTGACATGCTGAGTCTGTCATCATCGACTGTATCTGCCTTACTCAAGTTAACATCATTACTGGCCAAGAATTTCTGGCTTTCTGACGAGTTCATCAGCCTGGCACCGCTTGCTCTTCCGGTCTCTTGAAGAACCCTCCCGCTGCGGAGAAGCTTGAGGCTGTAAGTCTTTCTTCGAGCGACTGTAGCGGCGAGAACACAGTTGATGCGTGGAAACACCGCAAAATCAGGAGAAGGAATGAGAGCTGAAAGAAGGGGATGGGGATTGTCGACGTCGTTCTCGTGTTGCTGGCGCTTGCTCTGCCAAGAGTGACGGGACACGATGTGATCATTTCACGTGCGAGCGTGACAGTTCGTGCTTTTCGGACGCGTCTGAAGCGCCTCGCTCGCTCTCCCACTTCCCCTCTCGATGCTAGCTCTGCGGGGCTTATCGTCACCACTGCTATACTACCTTGGTGAGATTACGATACATATGCTATCGCCAGGACTTGATAGTTTGAAGTTTCCCCTTGCAATGATTCCTTCTCGTTCCTACTGACCCCTACGCGTGCAGTGCGCTTTGTTGTTAGCTTCCCTTGTCTCCTACACAACGAGTCGCCAGCGAAAGGTAGGGCGCAAGACGTTACTGTTGTACGGTAGCAACCCGACCGTAGCCGAAGAGTCGCCGCTGTTCGTCATCTGGATTGTCACATACCAAGATACCCGGATCGCACACGACGTGAGGAAGGTAAAAGTTGTTGCCAAAATTATGAGTCAATGTGTTATGCGCTCAGCAATGACATAGATGTACACGAAATGTCCGTATAGCTGCCTTCTAGGCATGCTCCAGTGATCGCCCGTCGTACACAATCAAACATCAATCTCCGCCTTGCGAATTCCCTGGTCACAATGACTTGCGAGCAACGACAGCATGGGGGTGGTAGTCGCCGCGACGCGCAGGGACACCAGCGGTGATGATCTCGACGCTGGTGAGGATGCTGGTGGGCGCGACTGGCAGCGCCTGAATAACGGTCGCAGTCACCGCCGACGCCGGGTTGCTGATCGCCGGAGTCGAGACCGGGAGCGACATCGACGGTGCGCTCACAGGGAGTGAGGGCAAGAGCGCACTGAGCGGGAGCGAGGGCGCGTCGATCGGGAGTGCAGGGACGCCCGGCGCACCTGGCGGCGCACTCACAGGGAGCGAGGGCGCAGCGGCGAGAGGCGAGTCGACCGGGAGCGATGGTGCACTGACGGCGGGTGCGTTGACCGGAAGAGTGGGCACAGCAGCGGACGGCAGAGCCAGGGAAGGTGCGCCGACGGCGGGCTGGCTATCGGACCGCGCAGCGATGGAGGGCGCGGCGATTGAAGGAGTGCTCATAGTGGGCAGGCTCACTGGAAGCGAGGGCAGTCCGTTGGTAGGAAGCGCGTCGACGGGCGCACTGACGGGTGCACTGACAGCAGGGATAGAAGGAGCCGCGATGGGCAGTCCCGAAGGGATGGTGACCGGGAGGCTGATCGCAGGTGCGTCGGCGGACAGGCCTAGGGAAATTGACGGCACGATAACCGACGGAGCACTGACAGGCAGGCTCGGAGGTGCACTGACAGGCAGGCTCGAAGGTGCAGCGACAGGGAGGCTGATTGCAGGAAGCCCGTTGGACGGGATGACCGACGGCGCACCGACCAGCGGGCTAACCGAAGGGGCCCCGACTCCGCTCACCGGGAGCGAAGGGATAGTAGGGACGCCTGAGAGGAACAACAGGTAAGTCTCGTGGTCACGACGAAGCATGACGTGCACTTACTCTGCGCACCAGCACAGACAGCGAGGACAACAACGGTCGCGAGGGTGGAGAACTTCGTGGTGAACATGGTGAGTGTTATGAGAGGGTTTGAAGTTCGAGTGATGGAGTGTGGTGTGTGAGCAGAAGAGGCTGGGTTGTGAAGATGGAGATTCAGCAGCAACACTTGGCCTTATATACATTTCA
>ML211432.1:0-27793 GCA_004369055.1 Polyporus arcularius HHB13444
ATGCGCAAGGACGAGCACGTACGTGTCCTTCTCGAGGCCGTTCCCGACCTTGAACGCCGCGACCTTCTCGGCGAGCCGCGAGGCGAACTCGGCGTAGATGCTCGACTGCACGTATATCCTGTTCGCGCAGACGCAGGTCTGGCCCGTGCCCCGGAACTTGCAGATAATCGCGCCTGCAGCACCGTTCAGCCATCTTGAGACACAATCCGTTACAGGGACCCACCTTCCACGGCCGCATCAATGTCGGCGTCGTCGAACACGATGAACGGCGCGTTTCCGCCAGCCTCAATGGAGACCCTGCAGCCAGCTACGCGTCAGCCGCAGATCAAGGCAGGTCAACCTGAACACATACTTCTTGAGCGTGCTCGCGGCCATGCCATAGAGCATCTTCGCGACGGGCGTGCTTCCGGTGAACGACACCTTCTTCACAGCGGTGTTCTGGCACATCTCGCGTCCGACCTCAGCCACCTTCGCCTGAGTCGTGACGACGTTGATCACGCCCGGAGGGACGCCTGCACGAGTTGCGAGCTGTCAAGGAGATGCGTGAGAGGGACGGCGGGCCAGATCACAACCCAGAGCGTACCTCGACAAGTGCGAGTGCGGAGAATGGCGTCTCTGGTGGCGGCTTGATGACTGCCGTGCAGCCTGCAGCGAGAGCGGCACCGAGCTTTCGCGTGATCATCGCCGATGGGAAGTTCCACGGTGTCAGAATAGACCTGTGTTACTGCATGAATACCGCAGAGATGAGGGCTGCCGACGTGGAGACGCACACGACACCTGGGAAGACAAGTCAGCAAACGGTCCCACAGAGCAAATATGTATGGACGGACCGATGGGCTGCTTGACGACCACGTTACGAAGGTTAGAGATAGCGCTAGGAATGACCTCTGCACAGCAGGTTAACGTTCAGCGAGCAGTACTAGGACTATTAAGGGCGACATCTACCTCCGTATGTCCGGACAGCTTCCTCAGCTGTTTACAGTCGCTGAGGTGAACTTGCGAACTCAACGACCAGCTCGCTGATCACTCACCAAACCACTGTGCACGGATATAGGTGAGCGGGCATGATCACTGAGTCACCAAAATCGAACGTACTTCGATGAACGACGAGCTGTAGTTGTGCTCTCCCTGATGACATGTCGATGTGCGTTCCTATTCGTGTAAGTCGGAGGGACATACCTTGGCTTCTGCGAGTGGCTTTCCATTCTCCAATGTCTACAGAGACAGGAGTGACGTTCGTGAGGGTACAGTAATGGACATGTACGGAAACTCACGATGAGGCGCGAGAGGTCATCGGCGTTCTCCTTCATGAGCGCGAACAGTTTCATCAGAATATCATGTCGATGCTGCAAACAGGAGGTGTGAACAACAATCCTACGCAACGACGATGCATATAATAATAAGGATCAAGCCGACAATAGACCAGAAAGTCAGGTCGAGTGTTTGTCGGTCCAGCGGACAGTCCGCGCATTTGGGCAGACTACCGCGTACATGACCCGGATGAGTGGCCACTGCCTGTAACGCGCTCCGCGCTCCAGACGGCCTGCCCGACGCTCCAGACTACCGATCATGTCGCCGTCAGCCACGCGCCTGGCAAAACACATCGCCGGCTGAGGCCTCCGGTGAGCAGTCCAACGTTGCAATACCAGTGTCCAACGGGTACGCGAAATCCGTGTGATGGTGAATGTCACTTCAGGTCGCGCAAATGGTGTAGCTAGAGCGTACGTGATGCCCATAGAGTTGATCATGGCGGCAGGCGAGGCCTTAGGACTCGGCGGCGGCGGTCAAGGCGGAAGCAGAACCAGGCGGGCCATCCTGATATCACTGTGATCTTGATGTGACGCTCTGGGCAGGGCTCGATGTCTTTGTCCGGCGGACAATTCGCCAGATAGTCCGCCAGACAAAAGTACTTGTCGCCGACGTTCTCGTATCCCGGTCAGCAGCAGGCCGGGCAACGTTCCTAGTCGCGGATAGACATAGGAGGCGTCTCATATGCACTATCGCAAGCCTGCAAATCAACACACAAACATGCTCCGTGCCTGTAAGGCGCTTGCAGGATTCTCGTGGCTCGTGTTGCGGTATACCCAGAGAGTCAGGTCTACTGGGATGTCTGTTCGGCGAACAATCTGCGCATCTGTGCATTCGGGCGGACCACCCAAGGTGGCTCAAAATCATGAGCAGTGTAACGCCGATGCGACTGCCTGAAACGCACCCCGCCACACGTCCTCCCCGACGCTTCAGACTACCGATCATGATGTCACGTCAGCCACGCGCCTGGCAGAAACCATCGCCGGCTGAGGTCACCGGAAGGTGGGCAGTCCGACATGGGATTGCCAGTTTGCAAGGGGTACGCAGCATTGTGCCGCGCATGGTGTCAAGCAAGCTCGTGGTGAACGTAAAGGTGGCTGCAGGTCCGGCAATCGGCATATCATATAGTGTGCTGCCCACAAAGTTGGCCATGGCGGCGGTCAAGGCGTCTGCCTGTGTGTTTGTATGTGACGCGCTGCGCAGGACTCGTTGTCCGGCGGACAATCCGGTGGATAGTGCGCCGGACAGAGTCCCAGTTCCAAGTCGCTGACGTTCTCGTAGCCCTGTCAGCAGCAGGGCGCAAGGATCTTCGGACCAGAAGTCTCTATATCATGTCCGACTCGAATTGAAGAGATCCTGGCCGTACCACTGATTCTACGCACCAAGCCCTAGAGCTGAGGAAAGCCCGGATGCCCTGCGCATGACAGTGCAGATAGGGCTGGACGTGGGTCGATGGGCTCGCCGACGGCAAGTACACAGACACCATGCTCGACCGGTCAAGAGTGTCGAGCAGTCGGAAAGCAGCGAAACATCGTGCCGCCTGCCTCATAGCTCTTGGTTGGCTCGGGCTATTCAACCAACGTGATCGCGAACGAGTAGAGATACGGGGCGTGCATGCCGGGAGATTGGAAAACAAACCTTAGCTGTTGTCTTGCTCCAGGTCTTGAAGGCCTTCGACGCAGCATCAATAGCCTGCTTCGTCTCCTCGATGCCCATCTCCGGGATCGTCCCCAGCTCCTCCTCCGTGGCAGGGTCTACGCGCGCGACCCGGTGTGCTGAGAGTCAGGGGCATGATACAAGAAGCTGAATACGCACTGGTGACCTTGATTACCCCGCCGTCCTTCGCGTCGACCCATTTCCCGTCGATGAAGCCCTGGGTATGCACCAGCGACGCATCCTTCAAACCAAACTGTGCTCCTGACTCAGTTCATGCACATGCCAAGACTCCTAACGACACGTACAGCAGATGTGCTCGCCATTCTGTAACGATAGAGCGAGTGTCGCGGGATGAACTTGGACTTGAGAGGAGCAGCGAAAAGGAGAGTGACGGAGGCCGCACGATGAGCAGGAGGCATGACTCCGACGAGGAGGGACGAGAGAACCGGAACCGTCCCAGTTCTGTACCGTCGGGACCCCGTCGTCATCGTCATCGGTCCGATGCCCGAGCAGCATGCAGCACGTCTGCCTAGTGCGAGAGTCGAACTCGCCACCCGCGCCACACGCCCCACTAGTCCAGCTGAAAGGTGTAGAGTACTAGTCCTACTTAGTACTATACTAGTGGACAGCGGTGGGGAAGGCGTCCTCGACTCTGCGCCTCGACGATTGCTACCTCTCCGTGAGGCAAAAAATTCATATGTTCACGCTTGGGTCCGGAGATTTCAAGTACTGGCAACCACGCCGCGACAACCCACTCGCACCAGGTGGACGACCACCCTTCCCTGCATAAGTCTGAGAAGTCGTCCTTCACCGGAACAGGGTCCTATCGTAGTATCCCGGTTCCCAAACGCCATCTATATGACAGATGCATGCATGAATTCACAGACGACATGCTCCAAGTAAGCTCATCTGGTCCCGAAGGCTCAGAATGAGTTGGCCCTGTAATAGCCAAAACCACGAAGCCCGCGAATCCATTACAAGACCGGACTGTACATGTTGCATAATGGCGCTAAGCCTGCCCTCTATGTGCGCAATCTCGGGGGATGAGGCGAGGAACGGCGGAGATAATCGCTATGCCATACTATACGCAACCGTTGCATGACACCTCAGCCCGTGATAAACATCCTGGAGCACGCACTTCTGCAATAGTTCCTTCAATTCGCAATCTGCGCCGTCTCCATTGACACTCTCGACGGAGCCCTGTTCTCATCAGTTTTACACGTGGTTATATGTATGTAAGCTAACATTCTGACCTTCCAGCGCAGTCCCTGAAAGGAAGGTTACAGATAGCCAGAGTCCCTGAGACGCATAAGGAATGTAGCCACAAAGCCAGGTACACGAGAACACGGACCATATGAAGCACACTCAGACATAGTCATGAAGACCGTGGAAATCTCGACACTGCCCAGGTCCCCGAGTATCAGCCCTTCGAAACACGACCACACGACCATGCGCAGCCCAAGTCCGAGCCCAGTCCAGTCCCGAAGCGGCCTCCAGTCCCAAGTTGCCAGCGTTCCGCGTCCGAGTTGCAGTCGGCGAACGTCCGATCCATCGTCGAGTCTCGGAACCGCAGCTACCGCGCAGGCCCAACCAGCAGCTTCATCTTCGAGAACCCATCCTGCACGCTCTCGCGCATGATCCCACGGAACATGTACTGCTCCCCAAGATAATCCACCCTCCGCACGCCCTGCGCATCCTCGAACGCCTGCGCGCTGGGATACGTCCTGCTCCGCCGCGTGTACGCCGCCGAGATCGTGTTGACCTGCCGCGCCGAGAGCCGCGCCCAGTCCGTCTGCGTAATGCGCCGCTGCAGCGTCCGGTAGATCGCCATGAGCACGTCGTACACCGTGATAGGCGCGTCCTCCGCCTCGCGCGGGGACACGCTCAGGAACGGGGACCGCTCCCGCGAGCGCTCGCGCGACGTCGTGTGCGGCTCGAGCACGATCGGCCACTCCGAGATCAGCTCGCTCTTGATCGTCATCCGCCGCACTGGGGGGTACGTCGCGGGCTCGAGGAGGTCGTCGAGCGTGAGCGGGGTTCCGCTCGTCTGGTTGTACGACGTGATTCGCTGCGGGCTGAACGTGTGGTACGAGAGGTCGAAGAGCAGCTTCGGCCCCGCCATGCTCTCTCCGTCGAGCAGAGGGTGGATCTGGGGGACAGTGGAGGCGGCGACCGGCTGAGGGCTCTGGAACGCAGCGGGATGCAGCATAGTGGGGTACGTGACCCAGGCGGGAAGAGGGAGGCAGGTGTCCGAGCGTCGGCGTTGGTGCGTGAAGGCGGGCATCGGGGCTTGCCCAGGGAGGGGCATCACATGAGGGAGAGGGGTGACAAAAATGGGAGGGGACGGGAACGGTACTGGGTTCGGGGGAGGAGCGAGGCCGCCATGCCATGACGGGCGTCGCTGACGGGGGAAAGGGGGCTCATCTTCCCAGCGCACACGACGCTCAGGCTGAGGCCCAAAATGCGGCGAGCCAGGTAGAGTCACTGGCGGGATGAATGGCGAGATCTGTGGTGTGTTGTAGAACGGCGAGATGTAGGGTGTAGGATAGTAGAACTGCGTGCCGGGGTATGCGAAAGGTGCAGCCATTGTTGCGTGAAATGGTGGGTGGTGTACAGGTGAGAAGGGCCAGACCAAGGGCGAACGGGCAGCTTTTATAAGTGTGTCGCAATACGATTATGGAATAGAGTTACAGCCACAAGCGGACTCGGATAGAGGCACGGTACCGCTTCAGAGGTCTTCTATGTCGGCGAAAGGAGCGTATCCAGCGTCCCGACGTCCTGGAGCTTGCGAGTGGCCGACAGTACCAGGGCGGGAGGGCAGTGTGCTGCGCAGCGGGGCAGAAAATTCTGGAGAGGTGCACAGGAGCGGGCTGCCTGGAGGGATCAGTTTATGTAGCGTTGTTCCCCGATTTCAAAGATCGCGACGGAGGCGCCTGCAAGATCATGACATCCCATCAGCAAATTGCAGGAAACAGACAACGCCGGGCGGTGACAAAGCGCAACATTGAGCGGAGGGAGACATGCTGCTCAGCGCCGTCGAGCGGGAGGGCTCCAATCACCCGACGCAGCGATACAGATCAGCACTGCTCACCGTAATCGATGCACAGGGATCGCCCCGTAGTGACGACGCTAGGCCGAAGTAACTAGGTCGCGAAGGAAAAGCAATGTCGAGGGACGCAGCTCCCTGCCAGAGAGAGAAGCCGTGTATGTCGGACTGAGGAAGGAAGGGGACGGCACCGGTTGCTACTCAGCGTGGTGAACCATCAGCGCATTATGTACGGTTCGGAGCGCTGGCGCTTCCCCGCGACCTTGGACAGATCGTCGCACATCGTGAATTGGACGTGAAACGTCGTCGGCACTATTGTCCAGGAGCGGAAAATGGCAGAAACGACCAACTGTTGTCGACAAAATCGGGGAACAAGGAAAGTCAGTTTGCGCGCTGGCATGTGCAACGCGCCACTCCGAAGGATACTCGAGCTCACCTACTCGCAAGTCGACCGCTGACACAGCTGAATCCTGCTATAGGCCGCAACCGGTCGGCAGGTAGACATTAATTAGGATAAGTGTTTCATCTGCAGTCTGAGATTGTGAGGAAAAAGTCGAGTGCTTCACTCGTCTTCCCTCGGATTTCCGCACTGCCGCAGCTGCCCGGAGTAAGTACCCGTCAGTGTCAGCTAACGAGATACGGCCAGTAGCCGTATTTACCTCATTGTTAACACATCGAGGGCTGTGGTCCTGAGACATAGCGCAAAAGTAGATGGGACGAGCATGATGGCGAGAAGCAACAAGCCGGGTGGAGGAGCGCTCGCTACACACACAAGGTGGCAGTGCCCGGACAGCTGTCGACGGTCTCGTCGGTTACGGTGTCTCTTTCTACTTCCCGCTCATTCCTCTTGTTCTTCGCCAGCGGGAATCATCAGAACCGACTACATGCGGCCAGCTTTTTTGCCTGATAGGCACTGGAATTGCTGACAGCCGCTATCCCACAGACGGAGTTGACAATGTAGCTGCGAGGACATCGACGTCACGTCAAGTTCTGCCAGCCAGCATGTCAACGACAACGTCCAACGCGTGAGCGGAACTCTTGTACTCTGACGTGGAAACCTGATTGTGGACTACCAACCAGCTAACTCTTGTGGTCAGTCCGCCACTCCTCGGTTTCGAGCGGCGCCCTTCGACATCCGAGCAATACAATATCCAGGTTTGCCCTAGTCAAGGAACATGGATACTAAACCACAACGCAATCGCTGCGTACACCGCCTTCCAGCGTGCAATCGTGGATAACGACCACCCCTAGGACAATAGACCCCACTTTGCCACAGTGACCACTTCCGACGCGCCGCCGCCCGGTGCAGTATTCTCAGCGCTGGTAGCACCGATACATGGGATAACGCATCATCGCTCCAAGTAGCTTGCTTCAATGCTTAAAAAGTACGTCAATGCTCACGATCTGATATCAGGCTTCATTCCGTTCTGTGCTGAGCCTATGAGCCTAGAGCCATGGATGCCTCTGGCTCTCGTGAGTACCCATCGGAGCTTCTGTCGTCCTCCGACTCCGGCCAAGTTCATCAGAAGACAAGTGAATGCCACGACACGGGTAAGCGCTTCGGGTCCAGTCCCAGTGGCACCGCTCTTGACGCATGGTGCAGCGCGTTGTGGCTCTCCGTAACTCCTTCCGAGTCGCCCAATCTAGTGCATTCATTGGCCAGCAGCTTCTGGCCGAAGTCGGAGACGGATCTTAGGTACGTCCATCGCTACTATGTATCATTGAACGGGAGCGATAAACCTGTCGGTTAACCTCGCACAGCCTGTACCGTACCAGACTCTCCGCGAGTTCGATGGGTCTAGTTAAGTCAGACCTTTTGAATCATGGGGCTTGAAGCTTGAAGTTCCGAGGACGCGCTTCTTGTTTACGATATAACCACAGAGGTCCGAACACTGTGCCGCAGCTCCAAGGCGTCTTCGATGCTTCATCAAATCCTCTCGTTCTTTCTGGGCCCTCCAACGCGCGTCGGAATCTCCCCGGGAGGCACCTTGACGTGCCAACTCTCCGTGCAGCGTCAATTGTGGTCCAGAGTTCCCCCGGCTCGGACGTCTCGTGCTCGGATCTCTGATTAAGTGCAGCCCGCGAATGCCAATCATGGACCAGATGACTGTTCTACGGCCCCTCTAGCGTCGACTCCGGCAGATGAGGTGAGCATTGATTCCGTTGACAACAATCTCGCTATGAACGAGTCTCAATGTGCGTTCCAGTGCTTTCTCGCCATGTCGCGGTTGGCGTTGGAACGGGACGCCGCATTCGACACTGTGCATTAGCCTACCTGTCTTGCATGTCCGACGCCTAGGCCTCTACGGTAACACGATATCCTGGACAGCCTCGCCGCTAGACTACTCCCTCGGGTCCTCCATGGCTGTACCTATGGTATAGCTAGTTCGGCGACTCCTTCTACAGTACACGCCCTCGGATTTTCTACGAACGGTCGGACCACGCATCCACCCTGTCTACCAGTGACTAGTGAAGCCTCCGTTCTGGGGACAATGCGCCCCCTTGTACTGGAGTGAGTAAGTTCTCCAACCCATCCAATTTCTCGCGTATACATTCACTTACTACAGGTAGCGTCATATCATGGTCGGGCGCACTGCGCCGACGCTCTGCTCATGCCGCGGCGTTCCGACCATGGGCGCAACCCTGCGCGTTCATTCAGATTTCATACTGCCTTGACTCGTGGTTTCTGAATTTATTCTCCTGGTGTGCGCTCGTCAGTCAGTAGCCCATCGAGATGACAACTTTCCCCGCACATCAATACAGTTGAGTCCACCATAGGCTAAACCGGCCGATGCCGGCGGAGGCGCTCCGGCTACTCAAAACTCGCCACGTCGCAGGTGGTAGTAACTTAGTAAGTAAGTACCACATACTTATCACGATGACCGACCCCTTGAGACCCTATGCCTCCCATCATCCATCTCGAAGTGCGCCTGATGGGGTATTCGAAGTTCTGATATGTATTGTGAGTTGACCTCCACATCGACGCATGCACCCCATGGATTACTTACACCTCCCGCTACCTGCCCCGGGCGTACTGCAGCGGGATCGTCGCTCAAGTTGTACAATAACGGATTTTTCTCTCCTTTCCTGAGGATAGAAGACCAATCCTCATATGCTCATGACTTTGAACGATCATCATCTCCCGCGGTGACGTCGCCATCACTGTCAAAAACGACACACTTCCTACCCGCAGCGTGATGGATTCCCTTCAAGGCTGTGTCATCCCATCTTGCAAAGGTCCCGCGCGGCAACGACGTTGCCGCAGAAGTCACAGCGCACAAATCATCGCATGCGCAGGTGCTCTGTTCGAGCATCGATTGCTCCCGCTCACTCGGCGATAGACAGTCCATGAACGGAACAGATTGCAACCCAGCCCATGCAGTCACCGGTTCCCGCTGAACGGTGAGGGCACTCTGTTCCTCGTCAGTGTCGTCACCCAGTTTGCGTAACCTCATTTTCTCATATCTCAGACATCTAACAGCTTCTGCCTGATGACGGGCGGTCAGACCGGTCAGGCACCCACGCTAATCACTGCAACAGTTCCCTCGGGGCACGCCCTCCGCGCGACCCATGTATACCGCCGGCTTCTGTTACTCCACCTCTCCAATCCTCCACTCACTCCCTAGGGTGAAAATCCTCTATTTATCGCTGCCTTCGGTCATCGGCGTGCGGTTCGCTCGACAAGACCTAGGACGGCATGTCCGATCCGCAACTTGTGGATGACACTACTCATGCGGTCCAATATGCCCCTGGATGGATTTGGGATCAGCTCGTCGACGAGGTTGACGGCACGAGGCACGGTGCTGCAAAGGAGGGGCTGACGGTCTCTCTCGGGTTCTCTGGTGAGTGAGCAGTCCCTCCGTCGTTGTATCGGAGGCTGAATGCTCAGGATGATAGGCACCGGCATCGCGGTCGTTGGGACCCTCGGTTCTTCGGACACCAATGGGCAGCCCCGTACATCGTACGCGATTGACGGCAGTGTGGTCAGCACCTACAACGCCCCCAACACGCCTTCCGGTCAGACGCACTACAACGTGACGTTCTTCTCGACGCGGAACCTGTCCCCAGGAGACCACGAGATTGTCATCACGAACCTCGACGGGACGAACCCCAACCACTACTGGCTGGACTACTTCCTTATCTACAAGTCTCCTCCGGCGAACAGCGATCCGGTGCCTAGTAGCCAGCCGCCATCCCCACCTCCGAGCTCAATGACCACAACCTCACACTCGTTTTCGTCCACATTCACTTCCAATCCACCGCAAATGCCTTCGCCGTCATCTACGGTGACAACGACCTCATCGTCTTCCAGTCCCTCCTTGCCCGCCTCGGCTTCGGCTTCAAATTCGGCTTCGGCTTCGGATTCTACCTCGAAGTCCTCTTTGACCACCATCTCAGGCTCGAACACGTCCTCGGCGTCTTCCACATTACCGACGAGCTTGCAGGATACGATTGATCCCCTTCCGTTCCAAGTCTCGCAGACATCGGGGTCAGTGTCGGTCTCCTCCACTGCGAACAGCACAACACCGCTAGCGACGGTGGAAGCGAATGCCTCGCAGCCCGGCAAGGGCCACACCAATGTCGGCGCGATCGCAGGCGGTGTAGCTGGCGGCATCGCTCTGATCCTTCTCCTCGCGTTCATCTTCCTCTGGAGAAGGCGGATCAGGCGGGCTCGCGAAGGTGCGCAACCGTCTTGTTCGCATTCGGTCACATAATAACGACCCCACTGCAGACATCGAACCGTTCGGGTCAACCTTACCGCAGACCCACGATGGATTCTCCCCGCTGCCACCAAGGCGCAACGGTCATCCAGTCAAATCGCAAGAGATGTACTTCAACCAAATGGCCTTTGCATCCATGCAACCTCCAGCTGGTAGCGTTGCCGGGTCTTCGTATATCACGTCACTGTCATTCCCGGCCGACCCCGCCTTAGAGCACGCACAATATGCAGGACCCGATCTCGCGACAGGTGCCGGGCACGATACCCCCAACCAACACTTCACCTCTCCCGGCGCCGATCCATTCGCCACCACGAAGGCGCAAGACTCCACCGTATACGAGTCTTCGTCTCCTCCTTCAAGTTCTGCATCGTCCACCACCCGCCTAGTTCCCTCCCGCCGTCAGCCGACATCTCCTCTGTCAGACGCCGCTAGCCCCGTCACGCCCGCTGGATCCGCCACCTCTCTTCTGTTACATACAGAGGTTGCCCGCACGCCCTGGTATTCCCCTCCGCAAGCTCAGTCTCGCGCGCAATCGCTCCTTCGTGCATCTTCGTCCAGGAACGGGCGCGGGAGCAGCAGCGCACGGTCGGTGGTGCAGGACGTCGACTCGGGCTTGCGGACGTACAACGAGGCCGCGCTGCCGCCGCCATATACCCCGGAGTGATCTGCCAATGTCCAGCATTTCACTCATCCGAGCTGTCTGTATGTAGGTAGGCGGTTGGTTGGGTCCCCCGTCCTGCCCCGCACTAAATCCTTGTGCTGTCAGATACTGAGTACACTAGTTCGCTAATGTATTGCGTTGTTGTACACCTCGCAAGGCTGTCTGTCATGATACACGCCCAATCAAATCTGAGATGGGTAAGGCGATACGGAACGCAACATGGAAGACTTCGACTTGCCGCCGACGAGCTCTGATGCGACAGGTGGACTCGAGACTGAGAGTGACAGACGGCGAGGATAGTCACGGCGGGGATAGTCTGGTGATCCCCGTAGCGAGTACATATGGGTTCGTGCGGATTGCTCTGCGACAGCGACATGAGCGCTGCAATCATGTACGGACTAACCTGCTGTCGCCATCCCGCGAGCGCACCGCTCTTTCGTCATATCGGTCCCTGATATATCACATCCATACGTAGATCCCCAAAGATAGGTTGTGATCCTTTGCTATGTCCCTTGAGGGGTCATCGCTTCACCGCACCTCCTCGTCCCTTCCCTTGCCGTCGCCCAGAATGCGTATCTTCTGGGACATCTAAGAATCCACCGAGCTCGAGTGCGTTGCGTGCAGCCTGATTGATGTGCTTGAACCGGTCAGGCCCGAGGTGAATTCCGCCGAAGTATCGCGTGACGATGACAAGGACATTCTCGACCTCCTAAGCGTGTAGGCAGCATGAGCTCCTCCCGTGTGCGTAAACAGTTTGAAAGATGGACGCACCAGGATCTGGAGCAGGTGAGCTAACCGCCCTCCCGCGGCAGTCTCTCCATCGTCGTCGTTGTCTGACGGCGCCACGTTGAGAGGCCTCGCCATGCACGAAAGGTGAGCGTACCTTGATGAAGAACGTTACCGACACGACACCTCCATGCATTGATGATTGGGTGCGCGGCGCGAGCGATCTTCCGGTCTGACATGAGATGTGCGAGGATTAGAGGCACCTGCAGAATAGCATGAGCACGTCGGTCCAGCGAAATATGAGACGGACACGCACCTGTGAGGGATCTGTTATTCGACATGCACGACCGACGAACGCGCTCTTGCGGTCAACGATTGGTTCTGCCTCGATGATGGTGATCCCAGGCGGCATCTCAGCAGGTGCATCTGGGACCGTGCGGGCTACTCTGGTGTTCCCGCTCTCGGTATCTTGCTGTGGATTCCCGTGCTCGCCGACTTCATTCCCGTGCCGCTCATCTCCCCGCAATAACTCGCTGACCTTCTTCTCGCTCATCCGCTCGCCAAGCCACTCCGTACACCGCTCCTTGACCCATTCCAGCCCATCGAAGACGCACTCTGCTCCTGGGGTCCACTCGACGGCGCCGCGAGAGATGTAGGTTCGCAGGACAGTTCCGAAGAGAGGCGCATCGACGCCATATGGGCCGATGTACCGCGAGAGGAGCTGGAGTTGTGGCGGCGCAGAGGAAGGGTAGGTCGGCGGAAGTGAGACAAGTATTGTGACAGGATGTGAAGACCCTTCGTCATCGGGGGTTTCGATGCTACGATCGTCAATGTCGATACTTCAGATACGCTAGGAAAAACCGCAATGACAGACACGCACATACCTGAGTGTGACCTCATAGCGAATCGTCCCCGGCTCTGCTCGGGGGCTCGCTGCCTGCACGCTGCGGTCGGGCGGCGATTGACTTCCCGAGCGCGACGGCCTCCAAATCTTCACAGCCTCTTCTCCGTAGATACTCTGAAGTACTGCGCGTCCAGACAAGCGAAGACATGGACGCGCAGAGATAGCGCAGGACCGAGAGGGACAAGTCAGACGGATGAGGGCTTTCTGCGGATGGTCGCCAGAGATGAAGGGCGCGCACCGCCGAGTTCCGACGCGATGGATTCGCGCGCCGGGTCTGCGTCCGCAGACAGCTGGGCGATGAGATCGTCCACCGTTTCCGGCGTGGATGTCATAGTCGTGCGCTCGGCAGGTGGAAGCTAGTGCGAGACTGAATCTGACGCTATGACTGCTATCGGGCTGAACAGATTGGAAGGATCTTGGCTAGGGTGTTAACCACCGCAAGGTCTAACCACCGAAGGACGAGAAGCTCAGGAGACGTCGTGGCGGAAGTAGAGCAAGGAGGGAATCGACCTGTCGCTCGCGGGGCGAAGTTTCCCAACGCTAGGGTTAGGGTATCTACTGAGTTGAACCAAATGCCATCAAGTAAGTAGTTGATCTTGAGCCCAACTTGAGCCAACGACCATCCATACAGTCGTCCAAATACCACATCGCATTCCTTTCGGATCTCTTCCAAAGACTTCGACTACGATCTCATTACAGTCCGCGAACTGGCAGGATCGGACCTAGCAGGACGAGGTCGCTGGCTTGCGACGCTACACACCAAGAACTTGAGCTACTTAAGCACTTCAATCGAGTACGTCAAGGGGCTTCCGCTGGACAAGAAGAACAAGCTTCCGAGGTCGCCAGGCTCTAGCGCATTGCTACGAATCTCTCTTCTGAGACGTCAGCAGACAGCTTCGAATGATATCAATCGTTGGTCTGACTCACCATCGAAGAGAACTATATCTTCAGTTGTCGCGTTCTCCACGTACACCCGCACTCTCTCCCCTTCCCACTCCGGAATCTCTCGCACTTCGCGCGGCGCGCCATCTTTGTCACGGATGATTCGCCACCACCTCCTGTGGGTCCCATTCTTGGTGTAATCTTCACGCCAGTCAAGGCTGACTTCTTCGACCTCCGCGAGCGTGACATAGCGCAAGGAGTGGAAACAGCCAACGACACTCCGCAGAAACGCCTCTCGCACCTGTTCAAGCTCTTCTGGGGCCCTCTGCTGCGAAGCATCGTCTGACGTGGCGGGCTTCGGACGTCGTGCCAATATGGACAGGAAAAAGAGAGGTTTCTTCTTCGGAATGTCACCAGACGAGAACTTCGAAGTCTACCGGGTGGTATTCATCAGGTATGTATGTCGCGAACAGACAGAGACGGCCATTACTCACCAGCGCAAGCAAGGTGTCCACGATATCCTCGTCAAGACTCTCGAATGCCAGCCAACGGCAAGACAACGTGAAGTTCCACCACGCGCGCGGCGTCCTGGACACAAGCCCAACCAAGGTAGGTGCGTCGCGCACCCCCACCACGAAGTCGTCCTTATTGCGGATGACAAGGGAGAGGACATGCACCTTGAAGGGGAAGCTAATGATCTGCTCCGGGCGGGGCCGTTTGTCGCAGTGACAGTGGACGCGATGGAGCGATGGAAACTCGTGAATTTCCCATGTCGGAGTCTGCAGGTCGCAGTGGATGAGGTTCATCGTCCGGAGCTTCGGGAAGATGTTCGGGAGCCACTGTGCGGTGCCTCTGGGCAACCACGCCGAAATCAGAGTGAGGGTGCGCACCGATCCTAGGACCGCGATACCTTCTCTGAGGTCGAGTTGCGCGGATGCGTTCGGTGGGAAGGACTCCAATGTGAGGTCTTCGAGGAAGGACAGGTGCCCGAGCACCCTACAAAGAGCTTGGAATGGTATATCTCTGCCATCGTGCGCAGATAGGTGCACCCTCCGAAGGCCTGCGGGGTACAGCTCTTGGTATAGGAGCACGTCCTGAGCGGGAGCTTGTATGCGAAGATAGGAAAGAGCGCGTAGCTCGGACATTGCCTGGAGACACGGCTCCCGACACAACACCGCCGTCCATCTGGAGTCATTGTCGACAGATAGACGTCGGAGGTTCTTCGCTATAGCTAACACTTCTAGGAGGATTATTAGACAACGACCGCCGTCTTCGTCTCCTGGATTGGGCAGAGTCATGAAGTGCAACGAGAGAGATGCAAGGCGTGGTCCACGAACGGCGGGAACGGCGTGCAGGTAGGCGTGTAATCGCGAGAGCTGCTCTTCGCTGGAGCAGACAAGTTCCGTGAGTCGGAATACAGCCCAATGCACGGCCTTCGAAGAGAGGGAGAGGCTGAGACGGTCGGTGAAGGAGAGATACTCGGCGATCAGGTGCAGGACATCTGCGGAAAGCTCGGCGTGGGGAGTGCCCTCGATGCACCGAGAAAGGGTAGGGTGGGGAATGCTGCGCCAAGCGAGCGACACAACAACGGGACGAAGGTCGTCCACACTCAGTCCACCGTTCACAACATGTTCGCCGTCCATGCGGAAGCCCCCGAACGTCCAGCACGACTGTCTTTGAGGTCAGAGTATAGAGGGATGCGACGCTACGAAGCATCGTCGCTCCCGGCTGCCCGTTATAAGCTCTTTGCAATGAAGGAAATTGAGCTCTCCGAAATGGTTGAACCTGGTCGTATTTGGAGAAGCTGCGCAGCCGAGTCAGACCATCGGTCCCGCGCGAGTTCGATTCATGTCCGACCATCGATGATAGTCGATCAATGCGCTACGTCTGTCCTCGGCCTCTCAACGAGAGATCTACTACATCCTAATCAGCGGTTCACGATGGACAGCGGGTCGACGTTCTTGCACCTACAGAGACATTATAAAATCGTATGCGTGGTCCAGGACTAAGCCGGTGGCACGAATCTCTCTGCCGTACGAGTCAAGACTTGAGATTGCTACAGTGAGCGAGCGACACGCACCATCAAACTTCTCTATCGAATTGACGTCCGCAGCACGTACTAGTACGCCCTGACCCGGGCGCCCTCCCAGTCTGGAATCTCTCTCACCTCAAGGACGGTGACTGTGCGCATTCTGGATGACCCGCCACCATCTCCAGATGCTCGCGATGGTTCCATAGTCGTCTCTCCAGTCGAGCGAGTTCGAACTTCGAACCTCGGGTGTATCAGCTGTACGCCATTCGCATTCGCAGGAAATGAATCCTACATGACATAAGTAACTGCACCGGAGTCGGACGGACTCCCTGAACGAGATCCTGGCTTCACAAGAGGCAAGTGGACTACAGCGCGACCTCCAGAAGCCAGCCACTCAAACACAGGCTGCATCTGAGCGGGGGCTACTTCTAGCCACCATCTCGGGCTCCTGATGATCTCGCGCCCAAGCATAATGCGCAGTCGACTCGTTCGAGAACTCGTCCGAGCTCCGCAGGTCTTCTTCCTCTTCGAAGTTATTCGGACCAGGCAGGACGATTGAGCCGATTGAGCCCATCACTCGCGCGAAGTTGAGCGAGTCCGGGTTCGACATCGAGATATGGAGGGGATCGTCGGAGTCTAGCTTCAGGTCGCGTTGGTTGGCCTCCTGTAGGTCGAGCAAGAAGCGCCAAGTGAGGATCGAGGTCACTCTGAACAACCGTGCCGATGTCAGTGTGCCTTGTCAGTAGGAACGAGACGGGAAACACGACGCACGGGTCAGTGAAGAGTGTGATGTTGCTCGGTTCGTTGATCCCGAATATCTGCAGTTTTCATTGTTCAAACTTAGCAAGAATATGACGACGCCCGCGGCGTACCGAGGCCAGCGTAAAGCTGAGATGCAGGATATTGAGGGTAAAGAGGACCCTTTCGAACGTGGATGACTGAGTCAAGGAGAGCGCGACACGTTCTAGGGATTCTTACATGAAATATATGAGCCCTAGAGCGAGTCGTCTTGATGTGAGCATGTTTCAAGGCAGAGGAGAATTCTACTCACCGTTCCATAGCATGATAGCTGCCAGAGACCTCCGGCTATGATCGGCGAGTTGTAGGTGTGGGTGAGCAGGCCCAATAGCGAGCGTGATCCAGGTCACGACGATGAGCATGAAGTCTGCGAGAATGAGACCTGCGCGTGACACGCTGACGACTACGCCGCTGAGGGTCAGAGCAGACGCCTTCGCGTTGTAAATGCGACCTACATCTGTGTACTATGCCTTAGTGGTGTCACTCGTCTATGACAATAGGAACTACATACATGATAGGCTCGTTCGGCGTTATCCGGACGATGTCGGCCAGGCATCCAATGACCGGGTCGTATATTCCCGTCAAGCCCAATGGGAACATCGCCTTATACACAGGGATTGTCAACAGCGTGAATTGGTGAGGTGGAAGCAAAGCGACGTACAAAGTTCACGAGCGGTATGAGAGATAATATTAAAATCAACGTCGACAATACCCCATTCTTGAGCAACCCATGCGCTCGCATCGCAGAGAAGACTGGCATCGGTATCAGCGACTGTTCTGTCCAAGAGTGCCCTGACCTTACCTGCGAAGGGTATGTATCGAACATACTCCAATGGGGTATAAGATCTGACGAGCCCGTCACAACTGCAGCAAATTCCAAACAAGCACGTTAAGTATATGTTGAGTGACACGGTCACTAGCATCGCCACATTCGCACCTCTGAGAAGACGGAGTCAGCTCTGGGTGCCCGTCGAGAGATAATAAATGACACACCTGGTCGCTCAGGGCGAAAACAGACGACGCAACGTCCAAGACTTCGTACGCCAGCGTGACATAGCGGATGAAAAAGAACAGCGCGGACGCTCCGGTGGGCTTCTTGCTCCAGAATGAGTTCACTTCGCGACCGAAGGTAAGGACAAAGTCATAGAAAAGAATAGCTAATACATCCTCGATGAGCAATCATGGGCTTTGTACGATTGGGACGACTTACAGACTGAGGCGAAGTATATGTATCGCTCGATCCGTCTGGACTCCGAAAGCGTGTGGTCAGTACGGAGTGGGAGGGCGAGGACAACTCACTCACAGCTCGTCGTAGTACGCGATGACATCTGCCTGAGATGACATGCTTGACCAGAAGCTGGGTACGACGGCAGGTAGAGGCGCGAGGGTTCAGAAGGGGTGGAACGAGAGCCTCATATATCAACGCTGCGCTCGGCCATGGGACGAGCATGTCGAAGAACATCGTCGGAGTGAAGAGCTTTGATGTAGACGTCCTTCTTTGAATATATTTCTGGTCAACTGCGAGGTTACTATGCTTCCGAAAGGCGAGCCGTGCTGGAGAGACGACATGTGAGACATTCGTGTCGTAAGTCGGAACCTACATTGACGGGCGCAACTACGAATCGATGACTCTGAGGATAGAGATCTATTCCTGCAAGCGTCAATGTGGACTTGCACAGCTCGCGCGGGGCTAAACCCTGATACTGCACTCACCATGACACGGCGAAGGGAAGAATCGCCCACTGACAGATGCGCTCGAAGGAGATGTGATCATGGGAACCACGAGCCTAGGAATGTGATGGTGTAGAAAGGAGTTCCGGGTATGGAGTGCATGGTCGCAGGCTCGCAGCAACGAAGAAGCATCCGCATGCACGAAGAGATGTGGGTGGCAACGAATCTGAGGATCTTTGAACCCGCAGCCGGCGAGCCCAAGCACGCTGATCTGCAAAGGGCACTGCAACGTGAACTGTCCAGCACTCAGGCTGACAACTTCACCACCGGGGGACAAACCTCTCTGATTCCAATAAGTATACAAGTCAGACGACAACTTACGGAACGAGTAGCACACACGTACCTTCGAACTGCGCTGCAGTGTCTGCGTCCGCATCCAGGAAGTAATCTCTGACCCTTCTGCCTTCCCACAGGGGAACCTCTCGGACCTCGACAGGGGAGCCTTCGTCGTCCCGTAGAACCCGCCACCAATGCGGCTTCTCGTCATCATTCCCGTCGAAGCCGTCGGGAATGTCCGCGAGCGCGATATAGCGCAAAGACGGGAACCAGTTGGAGACGGCCTCCAGGAACTGGTCGCGCCTGAATACGATCTTCCACGGTGCGTGCTCAGCCTGGGTGGTGGCACGGATGCTGAGACACAGCAGAGGAAACTTCACGGCCGCCGTCTTCCGATTCGTCTCGGAGTAGGCGTTCGTCTGGCAAGCGTCACGTCATCCACCCGAACTCGGAACTAAAGAGGAGTACTCACAATGTCCGAGATAAGCTCCGTGAAATCGCCGTTGCGAGATACGAACTCCAGGGACCGCAAGGGGACTGCCCAGCTCGCCATGACGTGCATCACATCCGCGAAGGTCGCAAATGTAAGTCCTCGGGCTGCGGTGGTGTCGACCGTTAGATGCGCGAGTTCGTCTACGCTCTCCCTGGAGAGGCCAACGAGCTCGATATCGTCGGATGTGCGAGCGTGCAATATGAGCCGGTTGACCTTCCAACTGGAAGGAATGAAGTTTGTTGGGTCGCTGTCGAACGCCAAGGGATCCGAGGCCAACTGGAGATGGCGGATTACGAACGGAGACTCTGGACCGTTCCGACGTGTGTTGTGTCTCCGGCTGATCAACGTGTTGACCCTGTTGTAAGCCACGTCCACTGCGGAGAGGTTGGGGAAGATGGCCTTCAGCGGGTCTGCCGTGGTCCATGGCAGGACGACGGACAGAAGCCGCAGAGTCGTTAAAGAGGGAAGAACAGGGAGGGCACCATCCTCGGGAGCCGGCCACGTCCAGTTGTCCTCCGTCACGAAGCGCATGTCCTGAAGTAGCAAGGTGTGTAGGAACGAAAGGTGAGATATCGAGCGTACCAAGTCGGCGAACGACGGGCTGTATGAGGGGCTATAGGAGTCGTCGTCGGGTTTAGAAGTGAACGAAAGCGATCGCAGCTTGGCGGGTAGTGAGCTAAGGTCCTGTAGCTTACTGGGCCACCCAGCGAGTTTAAGGGTTGTCAGATTGTCGAGACCTTGGACATCTTTGAGCGATACCACCTCGAGCAACCAGGCCGTACACTGGAGTTCCCTCAGGTGCGGCGCCTTGCGGATGGCTTCGCCCATAGTAGACATGTCCACATAGGCCTGGTAGCGCGATTGAGACTCGGGTGCCCAGAGTACCCGGATGGAACGCAGATGAGGAGCTCGATTAGGGCTGTCTGCTGTGATGTAGTCGCACAACGCGGAGGATTGCTCAGGACAGCGGAGGACTACATCGGTGACGCGAAGAGGAATAATCTGGCGGACGTGTTTAGATAGTAGAGCCATCTTGAGACGATCCTGGAAGGATAGATGGTGCAGTATCTCTGGGAGAATATCATCTGGTATAGCAGGTGCCGCATGACTTCCAACCTTCCCCGGAAGGGTCTCTTCAGGAGGTGTGAGAGGCGTTATGCTGAACATCCTTCGGTAGCTTGCCGCGAATTCGTCGTAGTTGCTTCCCGCCAGGGATCTGGGTTCTGAGATGGAAGTCGGAGCCAGAGAGCAGTATAAGTAAGCGTGAGAGGTACTCAGGTATGCCGTGACCGCAGTCTATCGGGGTGAGAGCGAATGGGGTTCCTCCATGATGTTGCTATGATGAATCAGAGTACACCTTGGCAGTTCATCACGAATGTCACATACAACGACGCAACATGCAGCGTAGCTTCTGATCCCTTTTCCTGGATCTCGGTCTGAGATATGTATGACTACGGTCAGTTTCGTCGAGCCAAGAAGGTAGAATGCGGACGTACACCCATAAGTTCGACCGCATGTCGAAAGATATCGCCAATCCCTCCGTGAAGTGGTGAGGTCTCGCACAAGACGGAGAACTCACCACTTCCGAGCTCAATGTGGAGGGCATGTAGCCATACACTACTCTCGCGTTGATCGCCCGAACGAAGATATGTATCGCAAGGTTCTGTGGGGCAAGTCTCCCCGCCCGCGTTTTTGGAACAGTTTCGACAGTCAGCGGAGGCTCAACGTTCCAGAGTCCAGAAGCAGTTGGCTTGCTATAGTTGATGTCAATACGGAAGCACATGAGAAGCGGTCGACATAGGTTCCGCGACATGGTAGTCCAAGTTCAACATAGGCATCGGTCGGTAAACCGATCCAGGTTGAGGTAAGTAACCTTGTTAGTACGAAGTAAGTACTGCTGTAAGTACAGTACCGAAGCGCTTCTCTTCCCCCGACCACCATCTTCCCGCCGCATCTCATTCTCAACGAAGCCGCTATGGCTACAGTGACGAAGAAGGCATATGTCGCGGAGACTCCTGCGCACAGAGAGTACAAGTACTCGCAGGAAATTTCGCAGATGATGTTCGTCTTCGGCGAAGTCCAGGACCCAAACCCAGAGACGGTGAACCTCGTCGAGGATATCGTCCGGAGTCAACTCATTGAACTGGTGAGCACCTGTCTTGTGTTTATGAGATACTACGGGCTACAACTATCAAGCACCAAGATTGTCCAAGCCCGTTTCCTCGCGAACCGGCGCGCCGCACGACATGTCTCCGCCGAAGACCTCATCTTCCTCATCCGTCACGACCGCGCGAAGGTCAACAGACTACGAACATACCTCTCTTGGAAGGACGTGCGCAAACATGCGAAAGACTCTGACGGAGGCGGCGGCGGAGGGATGGAAGTCGAGAACCTCGAGGACGGTGCAGACGGTGAGTGGCCATACTTCGCGGTGTGCTCACCTTTCGCCCAAGAGGATGCATGGCCTCTTGTGGTTATACACACCTACTGTACTACGGTCATCTCACAAAGGCGGTAGACAAACTCACTGCGAAGGCGCAAAAGATCACTATTAAGCTTCCTTGGGAGATAATGACGATCTACGCCGACGTACTACCGACCGACGACGAAGAGGACGACGACGACATCGAGGCACACGAAGCCTCCATCCAGCGACTGAAGGTACGCTCTTCCAAAACATCCCCTCTCACCGCCTCTCCAACACCGTATCCAGGAAGCAGACGACGCCACCCGCCAAATGACGCGCGAAGAGTACCAGCACTACTCGGACTGCCGCCAAGCCTCCTTCACCTACCGCAAAGCGAAGCGCTTCAAAGAGTTCCTCAACCTCCCCCCCGCACTCGACTTCAAGACCGGCGACGACACCGTCGACATCGTCGGCTTCCTCGCCTTCGAGATGGTCCGCGCGCTCACCATCGCCGGGCTCAACGTCAAGAAGTCGCTCGAGGACGCGTACATGCGCGACGCCCCGCACCACGGCTCCTCGCCCGTCCTCGGCAAGCGCAAGGCGCAGCTCGGGCTCGCCGGCGACGCCAAGCGCATGCGCCGCGACGACAGCCCCGAGCACGAGGAGCAGCCACTCCCCGTGTGCTCGCTGTTCCTCCCCCCGCCCGAGGCGCGCACTGCGCTCCGCCCAGAGCACATCCAGGACGCGTTCGCGCGCATGCAGGGCGACTGGGCGCAGCGTCGCTCGGCGGGGATGCGCAACTGGCGTGGGGGCCTCATCCGGACTACTGTCACTCTCATCTAGGTCGCCGTGCTGTCTCCTTGCTATCGTTATTCGCTCTGCCTCCCTCGGTGTACCATAGCGTTCGGATCCCTGTTGTACCAAGCAATGCTTCTAATATACATGTTACATGATGCTCTGATAAGTCCATGTAGAGTACATACGCGCTGGCTATTGGAAGAGCAGCGACGCCGCGATGTCGAGGTTTCCGGCTGCCGCCTCTAACGCGTGGATCGCCCTTTCTCGAGTCGCCCCCAGCCCCATCAGCATGTTGATGTGGTCCTCCGGGAAGCTACTCGCAGCGGGTCGTGGTGGCTGACTCGACGGCCTCGCAGGCCCTCCGCGTCCCGCACCCACGGGTGCAGGTGCAGCACCAAGTGTGTGACCCGACCCAGGGAAGGGAGCCGCTCCCTGCGCAGACGACCCCGACGCTGCCGCAGCAGCAGCAGCAGCAGCAGCCTCCTCCGCCTCCACCGCCGCGCCCGAGTTACGTGCGTTCGCGGGCAGCTCGTGCTCCGGCAGGAACGCGACCTCGCGCCCCTGGATGCGCAGGACGCCCTTCTCGAGGTCGATGCACGCCTGGTGCGCCTTGAGCATGTCCAGCCCAAAGAGGAAGTCGACGTTACGGCCCTCCATGATCGTGAACGAGCACGGGAGGTGCAGGTCGGCGACTTTCAGCGGCGCGCTGTGCACGCGTCCGAGGATCTTCGCCGTCCCGACGCCTTGTGCGACGCCAGAGAAGCGGCGGTCGAGGAGGCGCATGATGCCGCACTTTTCTGCCGCGTCGGGGGTCACTGCGTCGTGCGTTAGCCGTCAGATATTGCTTGCGCTTGTCAAAGGAGATGGAACGTACTGATCGTTGACTGTGCGCCGCTGTCGACGAAGGCCTTCATCGGGTGGCCGTTGACCTCCACAGGGATACTGCGAAAGTTAGCAGTTACTTTCACCTCAGTAGTGCGGAGCAAGACTCACTAGAGCATGGTCACGCGCCCGAACACTTCGGGCGAGTACTCGAGGGCGTGTTCGAGGTTCTCGAGGACGGCCTGCTGGTGGATGGCCTCCTCTATCCGCCGCTGCGCCTCGACGCTGTACGGGTCCAACTCCAGCAGGGCGCGTTCGCGCTCTGCTTCCTCCTGCATCTGGTGAGTCTGCCGCAACAGCTCGGCGAAGCGTGCCGGGTTGCTTTGTGCCGCTTCTGCCATTTCGGGATGTGTCTGTCACAAGTTCATAACGTCGAGTCAGTACGTATTGCTCGAGTAGCGTTCCAGTAGCAGAGCGGGACAGAAGGAGAATGATCGCGGGTTCGCTCGTCCGGACTGCTCCATTTCCACGATTCTCGTGACCACCTGAAGAGGACGGGAGGGAGGCGCGGACGAAGAGAGATCTAACGTACCTGTCGTAGTTGTTCCATGAGGGCAGGGTCCCCCAGAAGTCGGTAACGCGACACCTCCGCATCCTGCTGCATTTCCCTGCATAACGTCCAGACACTTGTCGGTATAACTCGATGATGGTAGACTGTGACAAGACGCACCTTCCAGCAGCGGGAACGTAGACCTTCCTCTTCAGCGACAGCTCCGCCTTGTCTCCGATCCCACACTCGCGCATCGTCGCCTTCGGGTTGTCCAGGTTCTTTGTGCCAAAGGAAATATGTTGTTCGCTGACGGGTATCCCGGACTGCTGCGGTTCAGGACACGAGCACGGGTGAATGACGATGAAGTTACTGTACCTCAGCCTCGAGGAGAGCCATCACGTTCTCCAGCTCCATGTTTGGGTCGATCTCGACGGAGAATGACTGCCCGAGCTCCGTTCTGAAGGTCAACTCCATGTCGAGTATCGGTCTATGCGAGTGTCCTTCGAAAAGAAGACGATGTCACGATTCCAGTCCGCGGGTGCAAGTGGCCAAGCAAGCGTGGGTTCGTTCTGTCTGTTTCGGCGTGTAGTTCGGAGACAAAGGGCTCCAGATGACTTGTCGGAGGTGTAAGCTGGTATAGCTGGTGTAAGAAACAAGTTTGCGAGCAGAGTGGCTCGGGGAGTACAGAAGAGAAGACAGGAAGGATGAGTAGCTTCGCGATGCGCGCAAAGCTTACTTATATAGGACGCGATGTGAAAGTGGCTTGCGCGTGCTACCGCATACGCGTCCCTGCTTTGTAACTGCGTAAGCAAATTCTTCTTCGGTCTGACATACTTATGTACATCGCCTTTCGGGCAACGCGAGTGGCCAGAATGTACGAGAACATACCGAGAGGACGTGTCTCATCAGCGCGCGCGCGAAATACGGACGACGATTGCTAGCGCCTGCGCGCGACTGACATCTCTGAGCTCTCAGTCTCACCCTCCGATGCAACTCCGATGGTTATGTCAACCGGTCAGTTCCCAGGTATAATCCAACAAAGCAGTACAGTAGTATCACAGAGATATAAAGTAGAGTACAATGCGAGCAACGCGATCAACCACGCGTCGATCGCTTACTAGGTAAGTGGCTGCGCGCGAACGACGACCTGCAGGACATCATGCATCAGAGACTCATCGACAACACGCGAAGAAAGCAGCAACTCACAAACGCGACCCTCCACCTTTGATGTTCGACATCAACGCGCTATCCAACGCCGACAGCGACACGCTCGCATCTACAAGCAGGCCCGGAATGATCAGCCAAAACTCTCCTTGCACACAAATCACTGGAGAGACCCACCACTCAGGTCGCTGAAACTCGAAGCTTCGCTCCCCGTCGTTGGCGTGCCAGCCGCAAGGCCCGAATGCGTGCGCTGCACGCGTGCACTCGCCGGATGTCCACGCGCGCTGCCAGGCGAGAGCGCAGGCGGGGACGATGTCTTCTCCGGGGTGAGATGTCGCGGGACGGACGTAGGTGAGGTCAGGCGCGAAGGAGACTGTGGGTTCGAGTGCGAATTCGATTTGGAGCGCGACTGGGAAAGCGAGTGTGACGAGAGGGACTGAGACTGAGACCGTGCGGGGTGGTGGTACGTGTTCGTCGCGTTGTGGCCTTGACTGTGATGTCGTGAACGAGCGTGCGGATGGGTTTGCGGGAAATGGTTCCCGTGAGCGTTGGGCTCGGGCGTAGGGGAGGGTATCGAGGGTATCGAACCCTGCGGGGAGTCCACGCTGGCGCTCGACAGACTCTGGTTTCTCGACCGCGAGTAGTCCCTCGGCGCATTGGAAGAAGATAGAGACGCACTCATGCCGGACAAGGGTCGCGCCCTGCCCCGGGGCTTCCCATTCCCATGCCCGCTCCCGTTCGTCCTCGCCACAGGGTCTGCGACGAGGCCCAGCGCGTCCTTCGTCATGAGCCTCTGCAAATCCTCCAACTTGCGTGCCAGCAGCTCGTGTTTCTCCGCTTCCTCCTCTCTCCGCGCATCCTCATCGCTCTCATCGTCCTCGTCACTCGTATCCTGCTCTCCATCGGCTCCGTCCGAAGACGACCCGGCGCCGCGCGACGACGCCTGCGAGAGCGGCCTGAGCTGTGGCGAGTGCGTCCTCCTCGGACCCTGCAGCGTAAGCGTCGACGACGACGAGACCTTCTTCGTCGGCCGTGGGTAGATGTTGCCAGAAGGATGCGCAGAGAGCGGGCTCTGGACGTGGTCAGTCCCTATTGGCGACCGGAGCTGTAACCCGCGCCCGTGAGCACTCCCAAGAGAACTCAGCCGCGCGCGTACCCCAATATGCGGACGTATCGTGCTAGTGCCGGGTACTGTGCCGGAGGTCGAAGCCGTGCCGCCGTTCGCGGAGGAGGATGCGGGTATCGAGTCGCGCTGCGGCGGTGGTGGACGGGCGGGGTCGGACATCCTCGGGAAGTACTCTCCCTGGCCGGTGCGTTGAGGCGAGGGAACGGATGGGAAGACGGAGGAGGGCGTGCGCAGTCCGAGGCCTTGGAGACCGCGCAGGTCTTCCTCGTAACGGACTTGGGCGCGGTAGAGCAGGTACGGCAAGGGCACTTGAAGGTGTTGCGCAAGGCCTTTCCCTGTTGACATAGAATGCATGAGCTCACCTCAGACATGGGATATAAACATTTCGGGCTCTGCAGCACGCAACGCGGTGATACTCAAAGTGAGAAATTATGACATACAGTCGGGATTAGCACCCTCGATAGCGCGGCTCTTCGCGATGACCTCCCACAGTATGTGCTCCTTGTCGGCGTTCCATTCTACCTGGACTTGTGAGGAATAAGGTCAGAAATATATCATCTGTCAGCACTCAGGATATGAAACGCACCCGAGGAGGGTCTGGAGGCGCGTCTTCCGGACGGTTGTATGGCAGACGAACAATCACTCGGACAGCAGGAGGCGATGGCATGTTCCTTGCCCACAAGTACAGCAGTGTGCTAGACGACTAAGTCGTGCACGAGCGGAAGAGCGGCGCAGACAGAACTGGAAGAGGATGGACGTGGTGGTATGGAATAGAGCCCTAAAATGAGCGCTCGTCGTCGCTCGTGCTACCACCATGGAACGGCTAACCTCCTCCTCATGGGTTGGTTGCCTGAGGTGCGGAATCAAACGTCGTGTGAGTTTCATCAGCACTGGTGTATGTGTAGAGTTGATCATTTGTCTTGCCAGTACACCATACTTAGAGTGACTTCGAGGTCGCGCCCGTCGCCTTGAAGTCTGCAATGGGCATACTACCATTCTCGTTTCGAGTTCATGGTGTGATAGGCCAGGTTAACATTCTCTGAAATTGCTCTACAACGGCGGTGACTGGCCAATCCTATCTGTACAGGCTCCTCTATAAATTAACACCGCCAGGCCCGAATCGCACAAGTCCATCATCGCGAACTTCAGCACGGTACCCCTGCCAATCCAACACGCGGAACGATACCGTAGTATCCACCACTGGCAGCACACCCGCCGTTACCTTGGTCCTCATACAACTACGACTGTCCGTCGTAGCTCTCGTCGTCGTCGTCGTCGTCGTCGCTCTCGTCCTCGTCGTCTTCGCTCCCTTCGTCCTCTTCGCTCTCGTCATCCTCGTCATCCTCATCGTCCTCCCCGTCCCCATCCTCCTCGTACTCGTGATGACCTGGCTCACTGCCCTGCTCAACCATGGATTCGCCGCCTTCGCCGGGAATGTCGACATCAGCGGGCATTTGCACGTGTTGCGCCGGGTCATCGTCGGAGATAGAAGTCAGCGGCGAGCTTGCGTCCACTAAACCTCGACCGTCGGAAGGGGAAGTCGGCGGTGAGTACGTTTCGAAGTGCTCTGGTGTCGCTTGCGATCGACCAGGAACTCCTTCGTCGCGGCTGGACTCTGCGTCCACTAGCCCTCGACCGTCGGAAGGGGAAGTCAGCGGTGAGGATGTGCCGACGGGCTCTGGTGTCGCTTGC
>ML211433.1:0-27792 GCA_004369055.1 Polyporus arcularius HHB13444
GGCATAGATGACCGTGGTATGCTCGGCGATCCTGGCCTGCGATGGGGAATGTTGTGCCGCAGCTGACGGTAGGAGTATTGCTGGCTGCCTATCGGCACGCGGGTGACCTGGAGGACCATGAGCGAGCGCGGTGTATAACTGGCGTGAGCGGACCATGTGAGCAGGGACGGTGGTGGCAGACCTACTTGTTGATAGTGATTCTGCGCCCGATGAAAAGGCTTCCGAGTAAGCAGCTATTCCTCCCAGTCGGCGGCAAGGTTGTGTGCACAAGGGGGCACGACGAGTGACCGGTGCATGTGAGCCCGGGGCGAGGGCAGCGGCCTTCTGTTCGCCACCCAAGTAAGGCTCGCGAAGATACCGAGCAGGCCGAGCAACCTTGTCCACAGCGAGCCAAGAACGGGGAGCGCCGGGACTTGAGCTAGGTGTTCTGAGAAGCGCTGCTGAGCCCGGTCGGCGAGCGGGGGCGGATGCGGTCGGGGTATGCGAAAGCCACGGTTCGGAGCGTTGTGCGAGGCCAGCGGACTCGCGGTGTGCCTCTACTCACGCCCGAGCGTCCCGACCGGCGATCCATGGACATCGGGTGGAAGCACGTCGACGAGCGGTAGGCTCGAGGCGGCGGGCGGTGGGAGTCGAAGTCGAAGCTTGGGGAAGAGGAACGACGCCCGGTGGCAACCCGGTGGTACGCCACTGCGAGCTTGGCCGTGCGTCTCCCCGCTCGCACACGAGCGCCCAAAGCCAAAATCAAAACCACAATTCCCCAAACACAGCGCCTCGTTCTGGGGCTCCTTGACGACTACAGGCGAGGATGACGATCCCTGGAGTGACAAGTGGTTGCCGGGACGTGAAACACCGGTTTCCGACTCCAGCTCGATGCTTTCGTGTGTGGTGGTGAACGGTGGGTAGGGTGTCGCTGAGAGCATCGAGCGTGATTTCCGTCGAGAGTCCGGCTGGGGCATCGGACTGCGGTAGTGGTGAACGGGCGGCCATAGTCGGTGTTCGGCTGCTGACGTAGTATGAGCGTATGCACCTGTCGTGGGATAGAAACGATCCATGCGGGATGCGGTATTGCGGAGGAGCGGCGTGTGACGCGTCGTCGTATGTACCTCGGCTGGAGGACCAGATGTGGCATACGATTGGGTTGGGTACTCGAGGCCTGCGAATGAGAGCATCAGGATTGAGTTTAGTGAGCCCGGGACCAGAGGAGCTGGAACGCGGGGCGCCTCGAACGCAGCTCAGCTGCGCAGGACGCGTCGCTTTGATGGCCAGAGGCAACCCGATGCCGTCGCCCGTGGAAGACTAAGAGAGGTCCTCACCCGGCATTCCGAATGATGATCCCAGGTTGAGGGTCAAATCCGAATGTCTGTGCGAACCTCGAACCTGCCATAAATTCGCGGAGCGGTCAGACGCGGACAGAATGTGCAACACAGCCTTGCTGTTCTGCGTATGACTCCGAATGAGAAGTACAACAGCGGTGGTGGCCATCCAATGATGCTCGTGCTCTGCCTCGATGATTTTGTTAGATGTGTATGCAGAGGAAAGCGGCCATCGAGGAGAAAACAAGAAGGCACAGGTACGAGCGGGCGGGAGATGCGATTGGACGCGAACAACTCGTTCCGCGCAGGAATCGAGCGCCTGAACCGGAAGACACGATCGGGCGAATCGCAGCAGAGGCCACGGTCGGCCTGGGTGTCAGACGCCTCGACGGGCCTATACGGGGAGAAAGACCGCGGGTTGGACGTTCATAGCAGTGATAGCATGGGACATAGAGGCCACATGAGACGCAGGGCAGGCCGCGTACACTGCGCATGCGCGATGCAGCGGTCGAGAACACCACAGCGGAGTTGAACTGCACATAGAGATGAAGAGTCTGATATACCTGTGTGGGCCGCAATCGCGTCGGCGTTGATATCACATATCAGCTTCAGTCTGCGAACGCGGGCTTCGATGCCATCTCGGACGAGAATGCACGCTTGCGCTGAAGGGTCGGGAGGGATCAGGCGCCCCGAGAAGAAGGATGCAGCGCTTCACGGGTCGAGCGAGGAGGGGGATACCGGCCACTGGAAAGAAGCAGACTATGTGGAACCCGGGGACCGATGCTATCGGTCTCCGGGGATGGACGCAAGAGCTTCCTGCCTGAAGAAGGATGCACGCGTGTACACACGAAAGTTTTCCTGTAGAACTGTGGATCGTACTGTACACGCAAATGGTGAGTAAGCGATGTAGCGAGGTGTTGGGGAATCACTGGCACATTCGTCAGCCCGAGAAGGAGGGCGCGCTGTAGGTGGGAGTCATTAGCTCAGAGATCGGAATATAGGCCTTGTAGACGCTGCAGGAAGCCCAGGAGCACAGGACTTAGTCACGAACGATGGCTAGCAGAGGAGGAGAGATGTCGGGGCACAGGCGGGTCAGGCACCGGGTCTGCAGGTGGATGAGCAGCGATAGAGCGTGAACGTTGCGTGAACACAAGAGAAGGTTCTGCAGTGCGATGTCTCTCGAACTCGACGCGCGCCGCATACGTCGGTGGTCGCGATCACGTGCAGGGCGAGTTTGTCGGCGTTCAGTCGGGCCGAGGATCTGTCTTGACCTCTCGGGAGGTTGCGGCGGGCCACCAACGGGCCACGATATCGGCGCAGCGTAGTCCGAAAGGACGCGTCATGTGTGGCCGAGCACTCTGCGGTGGTCACGGGTGCGCTGCGCTGTGTGCGGACGACGTTGGCCACCCACCGGGGGTGTGGGTGTCGAGGAGAGGTCGCGCGAGAGGCAACGAGGCGGGGGCGTGGGGCGAGAGACGGCCGGAGCGGGAATATGGGGCGTGGGAAGGGGTTAGGGGAGAAAAGGGAGTATTCGGAGTTTGAAGGGGATGGGAAGAGTGGCCGATGGGGATCTCATTATGCGATCTGCCGTCGCTCGTCCTCGTCTTTGAGCGTTCGCTATAAAGAGATGGCCGGGGTCGGATTCCCCGCCCGTGTGCTCCCCGTCACGTTCCCGCCTCCTCCCTCGCTTTGCCTTCGCCGCAGACTCTGCCGTTGGGACAAAGCACTACACGCCCGTTCCTCCTGTGTCCTATATAGCCCCCCGCTCCCACTCACGTTTCTCCGAGCATTCCTCGCACACCCAGGTTCGTTCCCATATAAGTACCGCACACTTCAACCACTCACCCCGCCTCCTCCCCCCGCAGCCATGTACGACTATCCCTTCTCCGCAACTGCCTCCACTCCTCCCTCTCCACTTCTGCCCCGGAGACACCACCAGAAGCGGTCCCAGTCGCCGCTTCCGCACCTCGCGACCCTGCTCCCCGCCAACCACCAACACAACCACATGCACCACCACCATCACCACCAATACTCACCCTCCTCGCGCGCAGCCGACATCTCGCGGCTGCTTGACCCAGCATACGCGAGCAGCTCTTCCTCGTCCTCGATGTGCCCGACGCCCTCACCACAGACGCAGACACGCGCCTACGTCGACCACAACGGCGACCTCCACGACCCCGACTACCGCGACTTCCCCGTTCTCCGCCCAACCTCACGCGCCAGCGATTACCAGAAGCGGCGGCGTCCGAGTGGGGGCAGCGCGGCGCGTTCCCGCAGCCACGACCGCTACTCGATCGCGATGCACCATAAGTCGCGGCCGAACTGGGAGCGCGACTGGGCCACGGAGGTGGATTCGGACGAGGAGAACTATGACGATGAAACGGAGAGCCAGTCGCACTTCAGCCCGTTCGCGTCGCAACACGGGTCTCCGCGTAAGCACAGTTCTCAAAGCGCGTTCGGCCGCTCCACGTACGCGTCCACCTACTACTACTTCGACGGCCCCCCCACCGCGAGTCCCATGAGTTCGTACGAGGACGAGTCCCCCAACGCCCTTCAGCTGCACGAGTCGCCGTTCGACGATGACACCGTGACCGAGGAGCTCTTCGAGGAGTCGCGCAAGGCGGCTTACCTGATCCGCAAGGCGTCCAAAGGCAAGAAGTCGGTGGAGCTTGAGGCTGAGAAGGAGTTCGAGCAGCCCCCTGCCATCTCCCTAGACGACCACGAAGAAGAGCAGTATGAGGATGAGCACGAGTCAACGTCAGTACCTTTTCTCTCGCGTTGCAGTCACCGGATCCTGACTGCGTTCCTCTCCAGACCAACGTGTTCACATGTCCTCCGCCAGCAGTGGCAGGCAGTCACTCTGCGCATTCGCTTCGGTGTCTTCCATGCGAAGCGGCGGCTGTTCAGGCGCCAACGGCGCGCATAGGTCATCACACACCCTTTCCCTGTCCGGTCATCGTCTCGTCCCGTTGGATTCCTATATGGCGCGCAGGCTCTCTTCACGAGAGCCCTGGTCGACCCGGTACGCGCGTGCGCGGAGACAGGTCGATGTACGCGGTTTCTCTCTCGATACCCGCCGACTTGTCCCAGTCCTCTTCCGTCCAACCGGAGGCGCATCGGCACGCCTACCCAACCGTGGAACATCAATTTCCGCGGCGACCCACGACGTTTCGCACTGCTATCCTTATGCATTCACTGTCGGCTCTCATCTCTCATGTCATCTGCCTCCACCGTCTTGATTATCCTCACGACTCGCGGCACCGAACCCGGTGCCCGCGCACTCGCCTTCGTGCATTCGCGCGAGGCCGCGGCGCGCTTCCCGTCTTCCCCTCCCTTGCTCACGCGTCTGCTCCCGGTTCGCACCCTCGTATATATGAACGATGGACATGTCGCACTCGGACACGAATCTGCCTATCTCCCCCCATCCTCCATTCCTCGCTCTCATCCTTGTTTTCTCATCACACGGATTTCTTTCGCATCGCATCGTTGTTTTACCACATGATGTTTTCTTCTTTCCTTCGCACATGCCCCAGGTGGTGGCGCCCCGTTACCGTTCGCATTGACTTCACCTCACGCATCCGCATCGCATTGCATTGCACATTTGTATCACATACGCGCATCACACACACACACTGTCACACTCATAGGGGACGAAAAAAGGCTGTATCTAGGTAGCAGATCTGTCACGATTGGAACGAACGAATGGAATGTTGTTGTACACCACTTTACACCCTCCTCCTGTGTGCGTGCTCGGACGTTCGCGTTCAGTCATATAACCATCCCGACTTTTCTTCTGCATTCCAGCATGCAGTAGATACACCACCCCGGCCCCCGCTGCACAGGCCACACCCTAACAGTCCGATACTGGCAGCACCTTGGCCCGCCCCGCCCCTGCGGGCGCTCCGACTCCGACTGTCAGTGTTCAAACCCAAGTTCAACTGTGCGCCGTGCGACCCGCACCGGCATTCCGATATCCGAGTATGGCGCATAGCCCCGGTGGGACCTGGGTTGCGCTCCTCGTCGACCTCGTTCGTCTGTGAATGCTAATGCGGTGCAGGGTTCTGTGCAGCGTGGTGGTCGAGTCGAGTCATCTGTGAGTACTTCCCTGAACTATGAGTGCTAGTGCTTGGGAGGTCCGGGCTCGGCATATCCGGATATCTACGACTGCTGCTGTTGCTGCTGCTGCGTGGGGACTCGTCGACTGTAACGAGCTGCGCACGGGCAGGTTTGTAGGCTTTCCGCAGCGGCAGCTGGCCAGGACCGCAGACGATTAGTTCGGGTGTTCTGGGGCTTGGGAGCTGTGCTACTGATCAGTAGTGCGGTAATGTATGTATGTATGGTGAGTTCCCCGCAGAGGCTCAGGCAGTATGGCCCTGCTACCTCGACACGGGACACGAGACCTTGCAATTGCAAGATAAGCCCCATCCGGGGGTGTCCGTGCTGGTGTCCTCCTGTATTTCAAGGTGCGTTCCTCCTAAGGTCGTCCCTGTTGCTGCGAGGACACTGATAAGTTACAAGCTCAGCATTCTGTTGAAGCTACAATTTACACGCCTGAGACAGGCAAGGTAAGCATGTACAGTAAATTTCTAACACTCGATCGTGTCCTGTCCTTGTCCTGTCTGTGGGTTGTGACACTGACAGAGACTGACACTTATCCAGGAACACGGCGTGCAGCCACGATGATCGAGTCCCGATCGCACTTCGTTCGGCCGGGGTGGTTTGTTCAAACATTCGCCCTTAGTCAGCATACACGACGGTCGACCGGAAAGCGGGCGGGTGCGGGTATGGGTTGCGTCCGAGCCGTGCTTCGCACTGCAGAAAAAACGCGCATTCCGGGATACCTACCTATCTTCGTCGGCATGCGCGCGGATGGATGCAGATGCTTCTTTCGACTCTCAGAACTTCTCAGCTCGAGTCTCCGGTTTATCGATGGTCCACATGAACTTGGAAGTTTGGGGAGGATGACAAGTGCTTACGAAGCGCAGCTGCGAGCGCATAGGCCCACATGTCCTCCTGGAGGACGCATTGGCCTTCGGTGTGAACGGGATGACCACGACGTGCGCTTTGGCCCCGACTTCCTCGGACAACCGTCCGAGCGCCTTTTGAGTCGTGCCGCGTCGGCTTGGCTTCGGAGTTCTAATATGTGCGTGGGAAATAGGACACCGAAGCAGCAGGACAGGACCGTGCGGCCGTCGCCATCATCTCGATTCTCAATCAAGCAGTAGCCGAAACTGCTTTTGCGCACCAAGACTGGGGAGCAAGCTGCAAGCCTGAGGACACATGTGCTGTGTGAAAAGGTGAGAATCGCACTGGCTTAGCGGGCTTGGACGAGGGGGACGCATGTAGCCATAGGTGAGTAGGAAAGGGGTGGGCGTAAGTATCGTCCAGGAGACCGTGCCTGTCAGGAATCTTTCAGGTGCGTTAAGCACCCCCTTGGGCTCCTGAGGCCTGTAGCCTGAGGACTCAGAGGAGCTGCGAGCACGTACATACTTACTGGAGACGGTTAGGCTTTTTGAGGTCGGCTTCGGGGCTTTCTTTGATGGTCGCATAGGGTCGCATAGGGTCCGAGTCTCATCACACCAGGTCGGCTGAGCCTGCTGCATCTGCTGTGAAGAACATTAATATTCGCGCTCCGTCTTCCCAAGCGGTTCGAAGCACACGGCCGTCACGAGAAGGGCCACTCGGACTTTTCTAGGGAATCCGTGAGTAGACAACCGCAAGCGGCGTCGATGGTGACTGTTTCTCGCCAGGTGAGTCTCAGCTCCTCACCGTAATGCCTGACGTACTGGAACTGGAGCAGAGCAGAACTGCTCATGCCGAGCATCTCCCATACATATCCGACAGCGGCCGAACGCCAACATGAACGCAGGTACTACGAATCGCCGACTTTGTGTGCCAATTTCCTGTGGACGGTGTGCCTGACGCTGATGTGCGTAGTCTTGTGTCTCAATTAGCTAACTTATCTGCTCCCAGCGAGTCTGGTAGACAGAAGCTTGCCCACCGCTCGGGGTGGTCGTGAGTGAGGACGCGTCGAAGAAGGCAAACGCGTGGCGTCATGGGCTGCGACGCGTGACGTCACCGCATATCACCGGACGAGTCGTACATGGAAGTGGGAACTTGGAAGGTGTGTTCTACTTACTTGTCTCAGTCTGGTCTCGGCGAGGCCTCTGGAAACTGTGGCTCAGCATGCTCCGTCGCGTGCTGGGCTGCGCGTAGCCTCTGACGACCGTCTCCTCCTCGTCGCCCGCGGGCCCGCACATCGCCCGCATCATGTTAGTGTTCGCACATCCTCCCTAGATGAGAGATACGCTCATCTTCGCGGTGCTTATCAGGCCTCTGACGTCCAGGATGACGTGCCTTCTGTCCCCCGAAGCGACGTGCGTAGGCACGCCCGCGTGACAATCATTGATTGATTGCCCTGGTAATCACTGTATGGACTGACGACATATCTTCCCGTCTGACCAGGCCTGGACTCTCCGTGTGTCCCGATGACGCGGTCGAATGCAGGTCGGTGCGAGCTACTGAGCTATTAGTCTCAGGCTCAGTTTTGTCCGATGAACGACTCTTTGCTATGTTCAGGTACGAGCAATGCAAGCTGCCCGCGTTGTGGGTCTGTAACCCTAGCTGATACAGTATTCCCAGCCTTTCATGTTGCCTTGCGCAAACTTCACAGACTTACGCATACTCCCGTCGTATGCCCACGGCTGAGGTTATGTGGCACCGATCTCGACCGGACGCACGCCAGGTGTATTCCTGCAGTACTCCCAGTGAAGCATCGCACTTCCCGACCATTAACTCAAACCGGCTCGGTCTCCCGTGCTGCCCTTCCGCCACTGGCGCGCACTGCTCTTATTCCCGCTGCCTTCACGGAAGCTGCTGGCCGCTTGGCGACGCAGTAATAGCTGAGTGTGTGTGCATTTGGCCGGAGCTCGCTGATTGCGCCACATTTCTATAGACTGTCCCCGGCTCGCCGCGTCCTCACTGCTTGCTGGTGGCGAGTGAACATCTCTGCAGAGCGCCATTGGTGCAGACAGGCCGGGACGCACAGGCCCACATATCCGGGTTGTCGTGCTCTCACGCTCTAGGCCTTCATCGGACATCCTCTCAGCACAAACGAGTCTCGCTCTGGACCTTCAGATAAGTACACTGGGTCACACCTTCTTCCCAGCGACCGTTCTTTGCCCTCAGGAAGTGGAGCCGACCTCGCACTAAGCTGCGCCTCGAGGCAGGACGTGCTGGATTTGGATGCGTCCGACTTCACCATTCCAAAGACGGGTCCTCCGCTGTCATCCGCTGCAGGCGGACAAACGAGAAGAGAAGGAACATCCGAGAACCAACGCTGCCCGGCGTCCGCAGCCAGGTTCATCTCGGCGAGGCTGACGCTATCGTTCTCACCCCATGCCCGCAACGGTCTGTCCGTGCCCGGATGCAGATTCCGAACAGCGAGCAACAAGTGCGCAGTGCCTGGCTGCGCGGGATTCACGGCGTGCGGAGCGGTCAGCTGGGTGACGACAACAGCAGACTGCGTCGTGGTGCGAGCCCGAGATGTGAGAGTGTTCCCAATGTATGTTCATTTCCGCATCCGTAGAGACAAACGTGTCGCGCAATACGAGGCCCTCTTCCACTTTCGTTGGTCGTCTGCGCGGACATGGGCCGGGACGAGCTTGCCCGTGGAGATACTCAAAGTTACAGGAGTAGAGTTGGTGGAGCGTGTCCATGTATCCATTGTGCCTGGCCTGCACGCGGATATCTGCGGATGGCGTAGCAGCGTCTTGCATTGAATGCCGGAAGGGCGTTTGTTACGGTTGTAGGTGTGCGGCTCAATAACTGGCGTCCGGGTCGACAAAACACTAGGACATAGGATTCGAAGCTGTATCTGAGGACGCCTTTCACACTAGCACTTAAATCCAGGATGCCCGTGGATGTCTCCGCGTATTGCCAGAGATCGCTAGGCACCATGCATAGATCAGAGGTTCCGAAGAGAGACACATTCGCTGTTGAGGCACAGTCGGAGAGCAGAGAGGTCTCGTTCGCTCTGAGGAGCTTCGTCTGAACACAGAATGATCCATACAACCGCCATGATCACAATCGCTGCACGTACACTCATGCAGGGCAGCGAGATCGGGATCGGTGGTCAGTGACGAAGCCTTGGGTTCTGGGGTGTTGTGGGCAGGGAGCCAACTAGCACGCCTGTCTTCGGTGGCAAAGCCGACGAGGAACGCCGCCTGATGTAGTTCTGAGTGTGTGCAACTTGTTCGGGGGTTGCATTTTAAGAGAGGGAACGAGCGCACCTGAATGCGAGAAGGGCTCCAGCTCAATCGTCCGGCGACTGCAAACGCCTTCGAGGGCCGCGGACATCAGTCATGGCACGAAGTGGTCTCCGACTCTGCGTCCGGCCGAACAGGAAATTGCCGTTAGCATCGGTTCGATCATCCTGACAATACACATCGTACCTGGACCTGGCTGCTGCAAACGATGCAATCGTACAGCAGCCGAGACCTGGCCTTTCAAATCTCAAATTTCGAGCATGCGGTGATATGACGAAGCTGGTCTGCGACGAGAACCGCGTCTGACGAAAGAGGACGCATAGTTGCTCAAAATGAACGGCTCCTCTTCCATGCATCCACGTCAAAAGTTTTTCTTGCTTGTCGCCTATTGCAGATCCCGTCGCGAAGACACCGAATGGCACGGTGTGAGATGCTTCAGGGTCCGGATCGTCGCCTATCGTCGCCTCTTCGATTGCAGCCTTGGTACGGACGTCCGTCAGGGCCAGGGGATCTCAGCAATACAGTCGTTTGTCCGACATGTTCACCCCCATGACCGGACGAGAGTACCACGTATTCGTTCGGCGTGTACTGGCCTCGATGTGAGGACGACATTCGGTCGAAGTTCCTCGAAGGATTGCCTGCGGGGACAATCTCCCGGGATGCGACATCAAGACACTGTAATGATGTAAGAGAGGAACCTCGAAGAAGGCTGCTCGCACCTGGGCTGCAGGCGATCCGCTCACCGCCGCGAGAAACTGTCCCCAGCAAGGTGCGGCCCAGACGTCCGAGGTCGGAGAGACGAGCCCTTCGAGGGCAGCACGGCCACACACGGCGCGGGCGTAAGCACGGGCTGTCACGCCTCACGTGAGCGCGTCGTTGGCGTGACATGGCTGATGGCGTGCGTACTTTTCGGATATCGATGGCCGCTCTGTGCACCGGCGGGGAGGCTATTGAACGGCACTGAACAGCGAGAATGTTCGGGCACAGATGTGGCCCATGCGGGTGCTCCGGAAGCAGCCAGAACGCAGACAAGCGGGCAGACGTATGACCCAGTCGAGCCCATGCGTCCGATCACCGTGACCTGTGCACGCGCTCGGTGATCCGCCTCCGAGTCTTCGCGAGTGACAGTATAAGTACGAGCCTGCACTGACGGAGGCCCCTCAGCAAGCAAGCTCATTCGCTTCTGTTCACGACCCACCTCATCTCACGACCTCCTCTCACGAACCCTTCACGACGATCTTCGCCATGAGTTCGCAGTCGACGCTCTCCAAGTGCCTCTTCCTCCTTATCGCCGCCTTCGCCGTATTCTTCCAGATCGCTGCCGCACTCCCTGCCCCGGCGCTGGAGAAGAAGGACGTCTACGTGCCCCCTGTGCTGTACCCGCACAGCGGCACGGTCTGGTACAAGGGTCAGAGGCACAACGTTACCTGGTAAGCCGTCCCACTGCCGTCCCTTTGAGCATACCGGCTCATTTACGCTCGCAGGGACAACTCCGATCCTCCGAAGTCGATCTCCAACCGTGCCTCGGTCAGGCTCCGGAAGGGCAACCTCATCACCCCTCGTACGTGTTTTCTGTTCGACGTGCCAGGTTCCAGTCACTGAATGTATCGACACAGTTATTCTCGCGCAGGACTTCGACCTCAGGGCCGGCCGCGTCGAGGTTACCGTCCCATGGGTTGAGGAAGGCAGCGACTACACCGTCGTCCGTGAGTACCACATTGTTCCCTGTGCCGCGAGAGAAACTTACCAGTGCTCTCTTCAGTCTTCGGCGATTCCGGCAACTGGAGCGAGGACTTCACGATTAAAGAGTAAACTCCCTTCTCCTCCCTCCTCCCACTTCTCCTCCCGCCTCCCTCCTCCCACCAACCGTGATTGTACGCCGATGCCTTTTCGGACGCGTCGGCGAACATCGCCACCACTCATGACCCCGTCTTCGGACACTAACGAACTTTGACCTTCACGAACTTTGGACTTTACGAACTTTCGGACTGGGACTTTCCAGGGACTTATTGCCATAATACTGTGTAGTTGCTTTCACGGACTTGTACATAGTACACATCATCACCTCATGTATTGTTTACCACCCGTGCGTCGAACTTGTCGTGCGTTGAACTTGAACGAGGCGGATGCCAAGGAGCAGCCAAGGCGTCGGCACACTCGGGGAAGCCCGGCAGAGGCCGGCAAGGAGAAGATTTTGGGCGTCTACACGCGCTCCTCTGCGATGACTTCATGCAAAACAGTTTGAGCGGCGTCGGCCGTCACCCTCTTTCGACCGTCTTCGGCACCATGTCCTCGTCCACGCTCGAGCGTCGGAATCGGGGCGGTTATATTTACTTGCCCCACGGAGTCATTCGCAGCCACTCCAAGGACCAGGGTTTCCTCTCACCATCACGATGTCCACGACAGTACAAGACACGACAACACGAAGAACAAGTCTCGCCGACTCTGCGGATGTCGAAGTCGTCAACGAGAAGCACGAGAAGGGCCAGTATGTGGTCAAGAACGAGGACTTTGACGTGTACGGGGAGGACGATGAGAGCTCAGACAGTACGTTCGTCTCGCCGTTCAAGTGTTCTACTCACTCACACCGTCCCGGCAGTCAAGTATCGGACGATGGTCTGGTGGAAAGCCGCTGCGCTCATGCTTGCTGAGACAGTCTCGCTCGGGGTACGTCGCAGTCTCCCGTGGGTGCCTTCGCATCGCTGACACCCCCCATAGATTCTCTCAATACCTTCCGTCTTCGCCAGCGTGGGGATGGTAGCAGGCTGTATATTGGTCATCGTACGTCTGTCTGCCTTTGCATCGACCCCCGGGAGTGTCACTGACGAATGTGTACATTGACAGGCCCTTGGCGCTGTCGCCACAGCTACCGGATACGTCATTGGAAACTTCAAGCTGCGCTACCCCCATGTACATAATATGGCCGACGCAGGTGAAATCCTGGCAGGACCGATTGGACGCGAAGTTCTCGGCGCAGCTCAGGTTATCTTCATCGTGTTCCTGTGCGGCAGTCACGTCCTCACGGGCCTGATCGCTTTCGATACCAGTGAGTCGCTCAATCCAGCGGTGCTCCGTCGCAGGACTGACGTGTTCTGCCCAGTCACCGCCGGGGCATCTTGCTCGGTCGTCTGGGCCGCTGTGACGGCCATCGTGTGTATGATATTCACTATACCCAGGACACTCGATGGTATCTCGTATCTGAGCGTTGCGTCGTTCATCTCTATCCTCAGTACGTATCCTCGGTATCATCTTGGCAATGTCAAACTGACCCGTTCGTGCTCAGGTGCCATCCTCATCACCATGATTGGTGTGGGTGTCGCAGGTCACCAAGGCACCATCTCCGTCACGGCCAACCTCAGCTTCGCCAGCGCCTTCCTTGCGGTCACGGACATTGTAAGTCGTTGCAACCCAACAAGTGGATTGTCTCCCTGACCCATTGCCCACAGATATTCGCTTATGCCGGCCACGTCGCCTTCTTCACGTTCATCGCCGAGATGAAGACGCCCGAGGACTTCCCGAAGGCTCTCTACGCATTGCAAATTGCAGACACGACGTTGTACCTCATCGTGGGTATCGTCGTGTACTCATATACCGGGGAATACGCCGTCTCTCCCGCCTTGGGCAACACCGGCCATGTCCTCCGCAAGGTCGCATATGGCATCGCGTTCCCAACTATCATCATTGCGGGCGTGATCAACGGACATGTCTGTGCGAAGCTCATCTTCGTCAGAATGTACGTCCCCTTCCTAGTATCCAGACAATTGTGTATTGACGGCGGGCCTTCGCAGATTCCGGAGGAAGGGCTCCCGATCCCGGCACATGGCCTCTCACACATGGACGGGATGGCTGACGTGGATCGGGATTTGCTGTGCCATCTGGGCGTTGGCCTTCATCATCGCTGAAGTGTGAGTAGTGTCCGCCTGTGTTCCTGTACTAGGCGTCTGACGTGGTCCTCGCTGCAGTATTCCCTTCTTCAACGAACTGCTCGGAGTAATCAGTGCGATATTTGCGAGGTACGCAGCTTTCGCGACCTTCGATACTGGGGGGTGCCATTGACTGACCGCGATTCTGAGCAGTTGGTTCACATACGGAATTTCGGTGAGTACCCTCACAGCGCGTTCAATCAAGTCGTATATACACGATCTCTGACTCCGTTGCTGCAGGGCATCTTCTGGTTCCACCTCACTCCGCGCGAGCGTAGATGGTCTACATGGGGCCAGAGGTTGCAGACGATCTTCTGGGGAAGCATCATCGCGGTGCGTACACTTCTCGAGCCCGGCGTGGATGTCATGACTCATCCTGTGCGCCTTCCATGCAGATTGGAGGATTCATCATGGTGGCAGGATTGTATGCCAGCATACAGAGCATCATGGACGGTGAGTGCCTCTGGAACCAGACTGTGTAGGTGTACTGATAATGTCCCGTGTATCCCCAGGCTACCGCAATGGAGGATTCCCAGCACCATTCAGCTGTGCCAATCAAGCTCTTTAATGACTCAGTTACGAATCACGATCATCTGCGAGTGGCGCGCCTCAGACACTCTCGAGACTACCGCTCGCAATGCGCATGTATAATGTATGGCCGCGCTCTTGCGTTGGCTATGTATCGCTAGGATTATTCGGTCACATACATACTGTACCGTACTTCCGCCCAATGCTATATAATTCACGTACTTTAGGTGTCGCAGCTTGCACGGAAAGCCCATGCTCACTGCCTGTCCCGCCGCGTACATTAGTTATCTGGAATTGTTATTAGTATGTCCGATATGGTGTAGTGGCTAACATTATCGCCTCTCACGCGATAGCCCGGGGTTCGATTCCCCGTGTCGGAATGGATGAAATGCTCGTAGCTTTTTGTCGTAAATCAGGCAAAGCCATACTTCACCATCGTTAACCGTTGCTTTTCGCCGCTGCCATTGCGTTAGACTCGGTAGGCAATTACGTCCCTGTCCTTCGTGAGTTGAAAAATTATTCCCGACACTACTGATTCCCCCAGTTCTTTTGAATGGCGCGTTCTTCGATCGTTCCGCAGATATCGATTCGGAAGAAACACAGTACCTTCCCAATCGCTCCATGAATTCACAGACCCAATGCTGTTGCAGGTTCTAAGGTACGTCGTCGTCGGGATCACGAGTACTTACGTGGGTAACATAGCAGCAGTGAAACCTCCACACGCACTCGCTCCCGGAGGAGAAGCGTTCTAACCCGCGAGTAGACGTAAGTAAGTACTCGCATGACGTCCAGGATCTCCGGATGAGTTCGACAACGTTTTTGGAGTAATCAGCTTCCTGTTCGTCAGGTGCATACAACGGCATTTTCACGAGTGTGAAAGGCACCTGCAAGTTGCCGATCCTGGCCTCCGTTGGTGCGGTCAAGTACAAGGTGCTTCTGCTGTCTCACTTTGTGTACCCAGCTGCAGTGTACCCGGTGCTCGTGGAGCATCTTCTAGGTTCGCCTCGCAATCTGAAGACACAAGACTAAACCGTTTCGATAGCTAAGTTCGGGCATCATGAGCTACCCAAATCCACGTGGATGGGTTAACCATCATGGTGGCTGTCCTCTATGCCAATTTCTGAAGCTCGTTAATCCCAAGAGGGCATTGTAACTTGTGGCATATGCCGTGACTCATCAAAGACACTCATGTGTTCCGTTCAGCATACTGATCAGGTCATCTCGAGTTACTTAAACTTCAGGGTCTGCGTAAGCAAATGCAGCCTCGGTGTTGTATCCGCGCCGCTCGGACATGACCCGGGTCCCGCAGCATATCATTACGGAGCACAGTTCCGTAAGATGCACGCAGGTTCGACGAGTTGGGGCGACTGTCGGGTCATCTGCATGAGCATGTTCAAATTCAAGTGCGCACCCAATATTCCGAAGTTTGCATGAGTATCCAGGAATGAGTGACTTGCACACGCGTAGACTTCAAATCAGCGGCAATCAGACTGCTAGAAACAACGTCGATCCCGCAGCGATCCGCGCATACTTACTGGTTCACCTTACGCCCAGTCGCCGACGTCTGATACTCTGCCCGTTACCGGGGCACACCTGCGGCGGTGTGCAACTTATTCCGCTGTCCAGATTGCAGAAGGACAATCAGATTCAGCCGATGGTCGCTTTAAAGGTATGTATCGTGTACTATTCATCGCTCACCGTATTCCACCTGGCGAGGTGAGAGGAGGTGTAAATGCTTGACTTATTGTAGCCAGACCTTGAAAAATGCAGCGGTGACGAGGACGCTGACACGCCGCGATGCGGCTTGAGACCTGCCGAGATTGCAGCCCGGTGTACCATGCATGGCCATGCTGGACGAATATGGACGGTGATTTACTGCAGAGGATGCACGCCCTGGCAAGTGCGCGTTGGCCTCTCTCCTCCTTCCCATGCTCTTCCTGATCTTCCTCCTCCTCCTCCCCGAGTCTCGACTCCCACTCGAAGATGGCACGGCTACGATGGAGGGGTCTGCACGCGCTGGGAATTGACAGGCCATCGACTTGGAGCTGGCTGATGTGGACCGGAATCGTCTCGCTCTCCCTCAACATTTTCTGGATAAGCTGGGTCATGGTGCACCGACAGCCCGCGACCGTTTTCACAGCATGGGAGAAACTGTGAGTGCGCTTCCGTCCCAAATTCGCGCCCATACCCACGACGTGCGTCGGGGAACGCGTGGGCAGGAGCGCAAACACGGGGACAGGCTCAGGCTGACAGTGTTGCTGCCAAACAGACATGACCTTGCACTCGTGGATGCAGACGCGCTGCGAGATACCCATCCTCTCCAGGGCCCCGGAAACGTCATTGCGACGAGCTTCTTCACGGATGAGTTCGCGACCGCCATCGCCACGCTCGGCCACTCGCTCGACCGCGTCAACACCACCGCCCGCCGGCTCATGCTCTACATCCCCGAGCAAGTCTCCCCGCGCGGGCTCTGCCTTGCATCCGCCACCGGCTTCCAGCCGCATCCCGTGGACCGCATCGCGCCGCCAGACGACGGTCGCGGCGTGTACAGGCACTTCATCGACCAGTACACGAAGCTGCGGCTCTGGGAGCTCGAGGAGGTGGGCGCGCGGGGCGTGGTGTACCTCGACGCGGACACGCTCGTGACGCGCAACTTTGACGAGCTCTTCGCGCTGCCGTACGCGTTCGCGGCGACGCCGGACGTGTACACGAACCGGAAGGGGTTCGTGGTGCAGTTCAACGCGGGGGTGCTGTTCCTGCGGCCGAGGGCGGCGCTCTTCCGGGACATCGTGAAGACGATCGCGACGGCCAAGTACTGGCGGCACGAGGCGGAGCAGGCGCTGCTGAACACGTTCTATGCGAAGGACGTGGTGCGGCTGCCGTATGCGTACAATGCGAACCTCGCGATCAAGGCGCGCAGCCCGCGCATGTGGGAGGGCATCAAGCATGACATCCGCATCATACACTATACGATGGTCAAGCCGTTCACGCGCGACAACAAGAACTATGCGCTTGTGCCGATGAGCGAGCTCGAGGCGAATGCACGGAGGAGAGGGAAGAGCGAGTTTGGGGGCATCTTTGCAGAGGAGATGGAGACGTGGGCGCAGGCGTGGAAGGAGACGTACACGACGTACGAGGAAAAGCTCGAGAACTGCATGTTGCTCTCGAACAAGCCAGGGTACCAGTCGCTGTGAAGGAGTTGTGATTTCTCTCTTGTGGGCTGATGCATCATCCGCTGTGTATTCGCTATCTCAGTGCATTTGTTGTCGTACTTTTACTCCGAGACTCACCAGGTTGGGCATTCATGGACGCTCTGTATTGTAGATATCTGCGTTGATAGATCAAGTGCATGGCTTATGATATCGGGAGGCCCCATACTCAGGTACCGGTGAGCCTCGGACTTAGTGAGCCTCGGACTTGACCACAATATTGCTGCCAGCGGGAGGCGTGAGAGGAGTTGGAGAGGCGTCAAGGGTTTAGCAGATCAGGATTATTGAAGTTATGGGTGTCTATGTATGACAGATCGGTTCGTGAGAGCGGTCGGCTACTGGCGGCGGGGTGATTAACCAGTAATAGAGTCCATTCGGGAGAAGCACTCGGGCCTCACGACATGGAATGACAGATAGCATGCCTGGCGGGGAGTATATAAAGCGCGTTCACGCCGCCGTAGTCCTATCAATTGGACGAGTGTCCTGTGCAGTAAGCCTCGATGTCGTTCTCTCCGAGTTGTTCCAGGCAGATGGTGTCCGGGCTTCGGGACTCTCAACTCGACGCTTCGACGGGCGACCCAGTTGAAGTCTATCGGCCTAAGTCTGCGATTCGGATTGGGGTCGGGAGGTATCACTGTTGCTCGTCCTATGACCATGTGGCAGAGAGGGGAGAGGCGACGATCCCCTCGACTCGGTGGTCCCCAGTGCATGCATATTCCATGTTGAGGATATTGAAATTAAAGACAAGGGTAAGAACGTAGTCCGCGCAAGGGTTTAATTTGCGTACCTCTTCCACAGACTGAGGTTCCCGGATCCGCTGGATGACGATGAGTGATCATCCAGCAACCTGCCAGTGGAGTGATATACACACCTGCTATCATGTACTAGTCGATCACCGTTACAATGCATCCTGAGCATTTCTCTGCCCTATATTGCCCTATATCTTGCAGCTTGCTGCCGGGTCAAAGAGTTCAGTAAAAGGTCAACGTGGAACAGATCACTTCACCACAAGTACTAAGTCGTATGTATAAGGAAGTAGGCGCGCGTTGAGTTACTAAACGGGTAATTGTGAACTGAACCAAAGTTCAAACAAAAGAGCTGTTAGCGCGCGAAGGGGCGCGATGAAGTCACCTTTCCCGTCGACCACGACCATCGCCATCGCCAATGCCTGCTGCCTCTGCACGCAAAAGCAGCCTCGGAGCATCACGCCGGGGCCCACAGAAGTACATTCCCTACCGCGCGGACGACTTTGGGCATGGCAAGAAGACTGGTATCGCCGTCGGCATCGTCGACACCACCGACGAGTTCGAGCCGTTCGAGAAGGTCATGAGCCAGGCCGACCAGCGCACCCCCTTTCGTCCCCAGGGCACACGCAAGAAACGCGGTCCAAAGACTCCCGTGCCTGTGCGAGAGCCGTCGGACGATGAGGAGAACGGAGAGATGTCCATGGATCTGGATGTCACACCGCACGCACCCTCTGCGTACTTTGCACATGCACGCGTCAGCACCATCACGTCGAGCATGCAGCGTATCGGCTCGTCCTCTCGTCCCGTCGCACATCCCTCTGATGTTGATTTCGACGACGTGCCCTCTCCCCGCGCCTCTCCATCCTTCACCTCAAAGCGGTCACAGGCAAACGGCAACGCGAGCCGCACATCACTGCCCTCGCGATCGCGACTGTCGCACTCGACCATCTACCGGGACGACGACGACGACGACGACTCGGACGGGGATGCCGGCGCTCCCGACTACGACTATGGAGACTACGGCAACGATATGGACGTGGACGAGTCCCCACCGCCGCCTCCGCCGCAAGGATCGCGCACGCCGCGCAATGGCCAGACCCCGCGTCGCACCAGCTTCGTCCACCTTGATCAAGAGGAGGACGAGCACGAGGAAGCGCAGGTTGAGGAGGAGATGGAGGACTACCGCCGCTCGCCGAGCGAGAAGGCGCGTGGGAAGCAGCCCATGGCGTATCAGGAGGACGAACAGGAGATGGAGCCGGAGATTGCGCAAGGGTTCGACGACTTGGATGAACAACCTATGGACGAGGACCCTCAGGAAGAGGAGGAGGCGCCACCACCGAAGAAGGGGAAGAAGGGCAGAGAGGAGAAAGCTTTGAAGAACAGCGGGAAGGAGAACGACGGAGCCCCTCGTGGGCGACCACGGCAGAAGAAGGTGGTTCTGCGCGAAGGTACGCACTCAAAGCACCGGCTGTATGCGTCCATATTCACTAACCACCGACTCATATCCACTAATCACGGACTTTATGCGTTCATAATCAACCGTCCTCGTTCTCCAGCCACACCCGATGATCCGAATCAGGATGGGTTGCGTCGTAGCAAGCGCAGACGATACTCACCCCTGGCGTGGTGGAGGCTCGAGAAGGTGGTCTATGGGCGACGGGAGAACGGCCAGAGTTTGGTGCCCAGCATCAAGGAGATTCACCGTATTGCCCAGATGCCCGCCAAGCCCCTCGGCGCTCGCAGGCGGAGGAGGGGTCAGTCGCGCAAGAAGAGCCGCACAGTCGAGCCGGAGGCCCAGCAGGTGCTCGTGTACAACCCGGAAGAGGGCTGGGACGAGAAGACGGACTCGCGTTGCTTAGTGCGCGAGTATGGCGACGAGGACAAGGAAGTCGAGCGACGTGAGTCTGTCTGCAGTGCCAATGCTGGGAGTGATTATGGTGCTCAATCTTGTGGGCGTATGCAGGTGTTGCATTTACTGCTAACATGGTCCAGCCGAAGCCTGCAGCCCAAGGCGCGTTCTACTTCCAGAAGATCTTTGGCGACGGCGACTTCCTCGCGGCTGGACAACTCATCATCCCGCCTGGGTCGACGAAGCCTACGAAGGGCACAAAAGACAACACCTTCGTACGTCTTTCTATCACCCCTACACAATGCACATGTTGACCCCCCGTCCAGGTCTTCTATGTCATCCAAGGCGCGGTACAGTTCTGTGTGCACAAGACCAACTTTGTGCTGTCCACCGGTGGCATGTTCATGGTCCCGCGAGGTGAGTCCCCTCGATTGATGCGGCGACACATCGTTGAACACGTGCTTCTCTTGCAGGCAACATCTACTACATCCAGAACATATGCGAGCGCGATGCAAAGCTCTTCTTCGCCCAGGCGCGCAAGATGCCCGAGGAGGCGTTCAGGGAGGAAGAGGGCGAGGCAGAGTCCGACCACGAGCAGCGTTCTCGCTCCAAGTCCACCGCCGGCCAGCGTCGCCAGTCTACCGGCCGGGCCTCATCCGACACCGTGCAGGGCGAGGAGCCGGAGCCCAAGTCGAAGCGCAGGGGCACCTCCACGCGCTGACCTTTTCTTTGTCTGTCATATCCCTGTCCTCATGTACTTATTTTATTGTCTTACATATGCTCCATACGCCCCTCCGGCGCACAACCTACCTTGTAGTTGACGGACGTCGCATGTATGCTATGTAGTGGAGTAGTCCTCCTATCCTATCCAATCCATGTATTCCATGCTGCAAGCGATGTATGTATGTAACTGACATGCACAAGTTTGCAAGATACGGTCTGAGAGGCAAATGCACAGAGCCACGGCCGGGTGCACGCATTTCGTCGTGGCACAGGCGTGCAATAGCAGAGGGAGCGAGTGTAGTACGGGACGGAGCATTACGGGCTGCGACGGGAATATGTGCGGAGCGCATGAGTGTATGTAGCTATGGCTGTAGCTGCAGAGCTATAGGTACTAAGCACTAGGTAACTATGTAGCAGAGCAGGGACGATGTACACGACGGGAGTTATCCAACGAACGAGGTGTAAGATAGATAGGAACTAAGACTGACTAACAACTAGGAGAAACTAACGAGCGGGGACCAGGGAGGGCACCAATAGATAATTACATCCGAAGGAAAAACACGTACTAGACATCAGATCTCATCATCATCTCCTCGCCGCGCGACCAGCGCCGTCGCCCAGCACAGAGCCTCAGATCATGCCCGACCGCAGCGCGCCCGTAGGCGGCGCCTTCTGCGGAGGGAGCTTCGGGCGCGACGGGAGGGTTCTCGGCCGCTGCGCGGGATTAGAGGGCAGACCCGGATAATTGGCCGAGGAGAGCCCGTGATTATGTGACGCGCCGCGCGGCGGGGGCGGGAGAGGTTGGCTGGGCGGAGGAGGGAGCGGCTGGCTCGGAGGCGGGATGGCAGGTGGGCGGGGGGCAGGGCGGGGCGCGATGTATGCGTTCGGGCCGGAGGGCAGGCCTGTGCGCGGGACGTTCTCGGGGACACTGGGGAAGCTGTCGTAGACACCGTCGAGGGCCTCGCTGATGCCAGTGGTCGAGACACTCGCGATGGACTTCCAGGAGCCGCGACGCTGCAGGCCGGGCTGACCGGGAGGGGGTATCGGGGCAAGGCTGCTGTTGCTTGCGTTGCTCGGAAATGGCTCGCCAGGGACAGGCGGAGGCAGACCGCGGGGAGGCTGTGGGCGGGGCGGGAGTGGAAGAGGGCGTGCGGGTCGCTGGAGTGATGATCGTGAACCAGCCATCTGGTCGTCCTCGTCTGCGATGGGAACAGTGGTCAGTATTGGTGAACCTGGATGCGCGCGGGTTGCTATCATACCTCCAGACGCAATGGAAACCTCCGGGCCCTGATTACTGCCTTCTTTCCGGTGCAGCAATCTGTCCGCGAAGCTGCTTGCACGCGAGAAGCTATTCTTGAACATGCGCGAACTGCGATTGGAGCCCGTTTCGTTGCCTGACATCTCGTACGGCGGCGTTGGGGGCGTTGAGACCATGACCGAGTCCTCGGACGAGGAACCTACGCTGTCACGTGGGTCTGAGCGAAGGTTGCCTGAGCTCTTCGCTCTAGAAAGTAGGTTGGTCAAGTAGCCAGTCTTCGGAGGACTCTTGGGAGGCGGGATCGGAGGTGTCGCCGCCTGGCTACGCGACCCAGAGGAATGTGCCATGGCGCTCTTCGGTCGAGCAGGCAGGGGAATGCGCACAGTGTTGGGATCTGCGCTGAGAAACAAGGGCTGCAGTGCGGGTCGCGATGACGTGCTGTCGACGAATGGTCGAGCGGAAGACGAAGGATCCAACGACGGCCTCGATGGCATGCGTTCAAGAGATGGGCGCGAGGGCTTGCGGTCGAGCGATGGCCTCGACATGGAGGTCTTGCGTTCACGGTCGATGGACGGACGGGTAGGAAGGGGTCGATGCTCGTGCTGCGACTGTCGTACAGAGTTGCGGCTAGAGTCATATTGCGACTGTCGTGAAGAGTCGTACTGCGAAGTGCGAGAGGTGGTGCTCTGATCCTGTGACAGGCGATTGAAGAGTTCGGGGTCGTCCGGAGACTCTGGCAAGTCCTGCACGGGACGAGGCCTGTCGGATGTACGCCGACCAGTCGCAGGAGGGGGTGTGGGGGTAGACCTCGACTCGACACTGGGACGAGAGGGCAGCCTCTTCTGAGGCGGCCTGTTGTCCGACAATCGCCTCTCCAGCATTGCCGCATCAGCAAGGAGCAAGGCAAGATCGCTCATGTTACCCGCATTCATAGGCGTCGGGGACGGGAGATCAGGGTATTGCATGATCATGCTAACAGGACGGCTCTTCCCCTCGACCACCTTCTCGTGCACTACCGCGTGGAAGCCCTTCGGCCCTTCAATAGGTGTCAATACAGGCTCTTCGTACGGAGAAATGGGTGGCAGCGGAGCGACCGCCTTGCGCCTGGTCGACACTTTTCTTGACACGGATCCCGACGATGGAGACGATCCCTCGCCGGAATACGACGAGGTGGCGGAGTACGCAGATCCTGGAGACGTTACCGACACGCCCGCGGAGTCGGGAGGAGCAGGTAAGCTGCGAACAGTAGGCGCAGGATGAGTTGGCGCCGTCGAGTTCTCCGCCTTGACATTGGCGGCCTGCGCAAGTTTGGGCGTTTCTGTATGTGGCGGGATAACAACGGAGAGGGGTGGAGACGCGATCCGTCCGAGATTGACATTAGTCTTGACAGAGCTGTCGCGCGAAAACGCATTGCTCTCGTCGTTGGGCGTAACGAGTGGTGCGGAAGAGGGCGGGGTACTGCCACCGGACACAGATCCAAAGGTAGCTCGATGTGTGTCCTTGAAGGTAAGAGCAGCGGGGGAGTCAGGAGCTTCAGGGATGGCGGGAAGTGCGCGGCCGAACGGTACAGAAGGAGTCGGGACCATGTAAGAAGCATAAATGTCGCTCGCGGGGGAAAGAGGCTCAGCGACGGGGCTGTCCGGAGAGTAAGCGGAGGGGGTGGCAGGCGACAAGAACTGACTAGACGACTGCGTGTTGGCAGTCGGCTGCACCTGCTTCTTCTCTGGAGTCTCGAAAGTCCTACTCTCCTTAGCTGCCAGCTCGGATTGCTGCGCAAGGTAGTTACGGACAGCGAGCTGGGAGAGCGACCCGTTGAGTGAAAAGCGCTGCTTGATGGGGGTCGCAACGTCCAGCATGTCCTCCTGAAGGAGGAGCTGATCTAGCAGGTCTTGCACTGAGTTCTGCTGCTCGAGTGTGTCTCCTAGCTCAGCAATTGCTTGTAGTGATACCGCAGGTACGACGACGGCCCCCGCCTCTCCCATGCGAGTTGCGCGATCCAGCATGTCAATGACTGCTTGGACGTCCGGGTCAACGGCATCCTCCACGGAGGCACTCGCAGGCTCTGGCTCTGGCTCTGGCTCGGGATCCGATTCCTTCGTCGAAAGATCCGTGACGGGGGGTGGTGTCGGTGCTTTCGGCTCGGGAGTCGGTGAGACATGGACTGCAGGGGGAGGAGCATCTTCTGCAGGCTCGGGCTCTGATGGCGGTTCAAAGATGGCAGGGGACTCATCTAGTTGATCCGCGCCAGGGTCGGGGCGGTCTGATTCCACGTCGGCAACCGACGCTGGTCCGACTGTCTCCTCCTGCTCTTCCGGCGGAACGTCATCGCTCGCAGATGCGACGAGCGCATCAATGCTCTGCTGCTGATTCTCCTCGAAGGCTACGGTGTCATTCGGAGTGTCGGGATAGCCGTCGGAGAGGACGTCACCGACAGAATCTCCGTTGTCGGAGGTCAAGAATGGCGAGCCGGGGGGACTGGGGGACGTAGCATAGCGATCGAGTTCAAGACGGGACGCACTTCGAGACCTGGGCTGTTTCTGGTCCGTCTTTGACGACGGAGGGACGGGTATATGAGGGCGAGAAAGACCGGGGACACGGTTACCATACAGCTCTCCCCGCTTTGTCGTGTTCTGGTCCTTCTCCATGGGAGGTGCGAACCCAAACCTGCCCTTCGGCTTCGGAACGGCACCCTGCTTTTCGAATGATGCTATCCTGTCCCGGAGACCATTGTTGCCAGCCACGACGGTGTTCGCCTTGGGAAGAGGCTGCGAGGTGGTGGTGCCAGCTGCATGTTGGGAATTGACGGCTTGTTGTTGCTGAAGTGCGGCGATACGAGCTTTGAGGTCAACAGGCGGGACGGGGGCTCTGGCGGAGGTCCTGGATGTCCGGTCAAGGCCGGGTCAATGGAGGAGGCAACGGAGACGTACATTGAAAGAACGGCTAGGATAAGAGCAACAACGGCAACGACGACGGTGACCACGAGCGACCCGCGACTGCGATGGCCTGCTCGTCGGGCTGGAAGAAAGACGGAGGAGATGATGGTGGAAGCGATGAACGAGCGTTGGGGAGCGGGGGCTGAGCACGGCGGCTCGTCGCTCGCCTGCATCAATTCCTGCCCGGTCACTGATCGCTGCCGCCCACTTGCCAGCCATGACCGCACACATCGCCAGTTCACGACAATCACCAAGTCACCGCCTCCACCCATCACTATCGTAACGTAGCAATGTCCCAGAGCTCTTCCAGACGGCACGCACGCAACGTTCGCACAACAGGCGCAGTCATAGAACGGCCTGCTCATATTACATTCAGACACCTCGAGACACCCCGCGACATAATCACTCATCCCCGCTATCATGGGCAGATGTCATGGCCTTGGACAACCAGTACGACCGCCTGCTCGCCGCCTCTGCCTTTCCCGGACGTTCGGCGTCAGAGACAGCCACATCATACTCACCCTCCTCCTCCGAGATCCCGTCTTCCTCGCCGCGCTGATGCGATACCGAGAATGCATCCTCGTCATCGTCCGTCGTGTACACCGTGTGGACGTCCGCCTGCGTGCCTGTACGCCTGCGCTTCGCTGGGGGCTGCCGGCTTTCAATGTCATACCGGCTTTCGATCAGCTCTGCCTCCGAGTCTGCTGAGCCGTCGTCCGTGTCGAAAGTCATATCTGCCTCGCCCCACGCAGTCGCGACGCTGTTCGCTTCTGCTGTTCGTGACGTGCTGTTGACGTCGGCCGCAGCCTTGTCTGTTAGCGACGTCGTCGGTGTGACCCCCAGCATGCGATGCAACACCTGGCGGTCGTACACCTCCTGGACCACTCTGCGATGATTGATAGTCTTGAAATGATGGTCAGCCTGATCCTGATCCGCCAGTAGATATGGAAGGGGGATCTCAACGTAGCGTCCTCAGCGTGGCAGACCACGCTGAAGTTATCCGGGATAGTCATGGCACATGGGCGTGCCCAGTGCTCAGAGCTATCGCACGTACCCTGCCGGAGCACGCCCAAACCCGATCACTCAGCAATTATGTCTGCGGCATTCGAGACCCACTGCGTTGATATACCCCTTGCACATGATAGATCTATGCTTACCTCCTGCGTTATTCCCATGACACTCGCGAGAATGCTCATCTCTTCAGGCTCCGTCGTAGACCGCAGGCGCACGGTCCGGCCTTCTCTTCGTGCGCTAATGATGGTGGCCTGCGCGTACGCCGCTGCGGTCATGATCCCGTGGGCGCCCGCAAGAGTGGTTCGCACCCTCGCGAAGTTATACGAGCCGCGCGAAATATCGTTAGCTGTGAGAAGACTTTCAGTTTGACGCCCCAGATCCATGATGCGAGAAGAGGTTGCGTACTCGGGTCGCCTGGGTCCTCAATGGAGAGCAGCCTCGGCTCGCGGTAGTCAAACCACCCTCGCTGCCGCTTGTTATAGTACGACCCGCCGTCGCGCAGCGAGATTCCGACTTCTTGGTAGTTGAAGTAGGACCCATAGAGCTCAAAGAACTCCATCACGAGCACACCGAGATTTTTAGAAGGGTCGATCTCTCCTCTTCGGATTTTCGGGTGCATCTGCAGGAAGCTGATCGCAAGACATACGATGCTATAGCTGCCAAGTCCGCCGCTGAACACCTCGTTCATACTCCGCTGACTGAGGAAGTTCTTGATGATGAGGACGAGGCTCCGGAGTGCGGGGAGCTCCTGCAGGAACTGCTTCACCATCTTGCCAGTCGTGATGCCATTGCCCTGGTTTATGCTGATGTCGACAGGGAATCTCCCATGCGTCGTGACGAATTTGATGATAGGAACCTTCGCTTTCGCGATGATCGTGACGCGGTCTGTTATCCCAGCGCGCTTCACGATGTTCGCGAGGGAATGCAACACGGACACCTTGTCCATACGCATCATGGACGGTGAGTAGATGACGAGATCGATGTCGCTGGAGACGAAGGTGAGATACACTGAGATGGAGCAGGCGGGAACGGTCCAGACGTACCCTAACGGCAGGTATAGCTTCGTCTCGTAACTGCCGAACGGGAGGACCTTCGCATCGCGATAGCTCTTGACTATTGCGTTGGAGATGAGCTGTACCGTCAGTGAGCGGACCTCGTCCTCTATTGGAGTCGGGGACATATATTGCACGAAGGCCTCCACCTCCTTATGTAGCCTAAGCAGCAATATGCCGCGCCGGCGGTCAGTCGTTCTCGCGTGCATAGGAAAGATTGGCATAGAATGTACGCACATCTCTGCAACATTTGCGCAGCTCTCCCAGTCCACGTCCCTCGCCCACGGAGCCTTGCGCGACGCTGCGGCAAGCCGCTCCTTCTTGTTCGCGTACCCATCGTCGTAGTCCAGCTCTTCCGCCTTACGCTTCCGTCCAGCGTGCTCGCTGTCCCGCCTGCTCTCCCGGTCCTTCCCCTTCCCCTTGTCCTTGCCTCTGTCCCACTCCCGTACTGGGGGCGACAATTCGCGGGCGGGCGGATCCTCTTCTTCTACGGGCTCGGGCTCAGGGAACGAGAACGGGATGAAGTCCGCTTCGACGAAGGAGCTGCTGCCGTCCGCAGGAGCCGCGCTCTTGCTTGCGGGCTCCGAGACGTCTTCGGGCTTGGGAGAAGGAGTTGACGGTCCCGCCTCAGCGTTGACATTGGCAGCCTGTTTCTCTTTCCTGCGCGAGCGGCGGCTGGTGGAGTTGTCGTCTGTCCCAGATACGGAGCTCCGTTGAGAGCGTGATTTGTTAGACATGTCCTGGCCGTGTGTCTGGTCTGTAGTTCGTGTTTTTGCAGTTCGAGAGTAGAGGATTCCGTGAAAGCTTGTGTCTGTATGGTGAGGGATGAGAACCAATTTTGGGGAGCGCCCAATTACGCACTTGGCCTCAGCCACCACCGACAGGACCCCGGCAAAAGCGCCCAGAGGTCATATGCCGGCCGGGGCCAGTTTCGGTGGTCTTGCGGAGGATGAATTTCGGTTATTGGCACGTAAGGT
>ML211434.1:0-27764 GCA_004369055.1 Polyporus arcularius HHB13444
GGTGCACGAGTGGAAGCGTACTTGATTCTTGCAAGCTTCGTCTTCTCCGCAACATAGAGCGTATCGAGGTATGCCAGCAAAGATTGCAGCAAGCTCTACACCATGTATGTTGAGGGCTCCGGATGCTGAAGAGAGACGACGCTGCTCACCACACGCTGCTCGAACCACGCACACCTCCGTGTGAAGGGTCCCAACCAATCTACGCTCTTCTCCGGAGCATTCACAAGCTGCCTCTCAACCGTTCCAACACAGCGCTCCAGTTCCATCTTCACGATGTCGTACAGGCCCTCTCCTCTGCCTGCTTCGGCCACAACGGCACGGCATGCACGCGAGATACGCTCATAAGTCGCAGGTAGAACAGGTTTGTCCTCCATGTTCTCCGGAGTGAGGAGAGCCTTGACGCTCCGGCGTACCAGGGCATAGTCGGCATCTATTGCCGACGCAGGAGTTGGCTTGACTGCAGCAGTCGCTGAGCACTCTCGCGAGACTTCCCCGGAGCAGATAAGACTCACTCGGATGCCCGATCACACGAAGAACGATAGGACCCCTCTTGTCCGCAGGCTCAGCAATGCCCGCGCGAGAACTGGAGGCGGAAGCGGAGCGAGTATCAGAGGCATAGTCCAGACGGGCAATCTTGCGCGGGGGAGAGGCAGACCGAGATAAGTCTCGCGTGCTGGTCGCGCTCGGGCCTTGCGGTTCAACGGAGAGTTTGCTGAAGGCATCGGACGTCTGAGGAAGAGTGAGCAGCGTGAATACGTCCGCCATCGCAACGTGTCGAGGAGACCGGTGACCACTGGGCGTTTAGTACTGAACAGTCCCAAGTCTGAGTATGTACTTAGTAGTACTACTACCACCGCCGGGCTATTGCTCAGCATGCCATGGGCGCTCCGCCTCTGTGCATGTCTCCATATGGCAGGTGTCGTGGTTTGCAACACTCGACGGTACAAGGAACCTCATGCACAGCGAATGATCAGACTGTTGGAGGGTAGTAGAACGACAGCCTGCCCAAGCACAAACGTGTATCCTTCACAATCCGATCGTCAAGGAGACTAGCGGAGACGAAACCTTCTCTCGTATAGCTCTTATCGGGTAGTACTGGATATCCTCAGACGATCAGACTGCTACTGAAGTGCAATGCTACAGAAATTTCAGAACTGTATCATCCTGGAAGTTCATCACTGCGCTGTCAGCATGTTCTTATGCGCTCGGAGACCTAGCCAGCAGCCAGTTCGAGGGAAACCCACACTCAACTGATGTATAGACGTCAGTGAAATTTGTTGCTCCGACATGTCAATGGACTCGAGGAACGCACCGTCGCTCACGATGGTCGCCTTCGGCTTTTCCTCTCCATAACTCCAGACAGCAGAGGACAAAAGCCGTCGTCACTTCCTATACCGTCTTGCACTTCATTCGCCCTCTCATGGCAACCTAGCGATGGACGACCGCACCGTTCTCTGAACAGAGTGGAGCTACATAAGCGAGAGGCTGGCGAGGTTCAAAGAGCATCACACACCTTTCACCATGCTCACCCCGTCGCCACTCTTCGCTCTCGTCCTCTTCTTGTTCGGCACACCTGCCATCGCAGTCGCCTCAGACATTACGTTCGACACTCCGACAAATGGCACGACTTGGAACGTAGGGCTGTCGCCTCGATTCAACGTCTCCTGGTACGAATTTACGCAAGACTCGCCACAGCATGTTCTCACGTCGTCGCCCCAGGCATATCGAAGGCGATCCATTGCCCAGGTTCCTATATTCACCAGGTGTGCTTGAACTATACGCTGGCGATGAACGCGTCGGTAAGCGCTAGCCTGGTTCCGTCTTGTGGCGGGGAATCCAGCCTGACGGGGCGTACGTGGTCAGAAATGTGGGACAGCATCGATCCTGGTTGGACGCAAACCGAGATTAATCTCCCTGCACTCCTGCACTCCGAAATTGACAAGTACTACATGCATCGTGAGTCCCAGACGAGTGCACCGGGTTCGGCGACCGGAGTGCTCATTCATACCATACAACAGTGACATTTCAAGTTGCGCCCCAGGTGCCTGTCCCGCCGCCACCTGTGGAAGGAAGAAGCGACACATTCTCTATTGTGCTGGCCCCGATCGCTGACTGACCAGGCTGAAGGTGGCGAGCGGATATAACTGGACATCGTTGGCTTCTGGACATATGTAATGCACCGATATAAGCAACTCACTGGGATGTATTGTGAAGTTTCTACCCGGGCGATATATGTTGTGACGAGGCGCCACCTACGCGTAGAGCATCGTCGGTCGTCATCCGATCATAACTTGAAGGCAAGCATCAATGAATAGAGAATCACAGTGTACAAGCGGGTCATAGAGAGGGCGAGTAGGCCATAATCGCTACACGCCCTCGCAGACACCCTCCATACTATGGACCATCTTGCTATCTGGACCACCAAATGTACGATAGCGTCGGTACGAGAGCGTAGTATGGCGAGCCTTTCGAGTTCATAGGTTCATACCAGCGTCGTGGGACACTAGGATGCGGCTAGCAATGGCAACTGTCCGCCTGACCGTGGACCCCGGACAAGGGTGGCATCGACAATACGGGCCTAAGTACCTTCTCGCGCAAGGCATTTAGTGTTCCGTGACGTTCAGAATCCACGTTCCAGTATGTCCACTGGATCGAATCTGTGTGCACTAAGTCAGTGAGTACTCAATGTTAAATCATACAGACAGTAATTCGACCTCTCCCATTCACAACGGAGTGCTTACCAGCCAGACCCGGTAATTCGAGAACACACAAGCTTGCAAGAGTCAATCAACGTGGGCGGTAGCAACGGGCCCTTCAGGCGTAAGGTTCGCAGGCGGGTATAGACAGGGCCTTCAGTGGTGCAGATGAGAGGCATCGCACAGCCACACTCAAGCTGACAAGCGCTGACTCGGGGCACAGCCCGGCGCAAACACAGCAACCTGCCCTAAGCAACAAACAGCACCATCAGCCTGCCCTAAACCCCGCGGTATATAAGCAGGCCCACCGCGATGTGGTTCCCCATTCTTGTGCTCGGGCACGTACTGTCGCCAGTGAGGTCTTTACCGAGGCACAGTCTTTTGCTGATTGCAAATTACACATCCGAACACGTCTGTTGGCTTCGGCCTTCAGCAATTTTTGGAAAACCCCTCCTCTCTCTGGAGATCTTCTCGGTGGTTTGGGTGGCTAGAACGTAGTACGATGATCTTTGTATGTCGTGGCAATGACATGCGTTTTTCTCTATCTTGCCGGGTCGGAATGTGCAACAAGTGATCTTCTCGATTCCGATGTTTTCCGGTCTGACCATTTCTGCCACCACTGGTAAAGTGTGCACACTTGCCTTCAATAGACCTTTAAAGTCTTGGTCCCTATCTAGTCTCATACCAATACCCTCCATGTGTCAGCGGTGTGAGGGGTTTGTGTCGAACCTAGGTCCCTATCGTCGTGTATGTGTGAGGTGGAGGTCGCAGCCCCAACGGCAGAGAATAAAAGGAGAATGCGTATAATCTGCTACAGCTGTATGGTATTAGGAAGGAAGTCGTCATGCATGTCCGTATCCACGCTGGGTGCATACCAATCGTCCGTCCATGCCTCAGAGTCGCATCGCATCTCGTGCGCATGCGCCGCCCCCGCCCGCCACTACACCTCTCCATCAGCATCTCCAGCGAGGCCCCCGCTCAGAACCTGTCCATCGGAGGGGGGTATCCCCGGCCAGGGCCGCCACCAGCGCCGTTCTGGTACAGCTGCTTCCCGCTGACGCCGCCGACGAGGCTCGCAGGGGGGCCGCCGCCGTGCGTGTAGTTGCTCGCAGAGTCTTCGTCGCCGTAGTCTGCGCCGCCGGCGAGGAGCGGGTCCTTGACCTCCCAGACGGTCGCCTTGGAGCCGACGGAGAACTCGAGGTCCTCGCGCTGTAGAACAGAATAAACGCAAAAGCCAAAGCAAACTATCAGTACACCGGGACGCCGCGGAGGGAGCAAGACGCCAGCGAGAGCACGCACCGTGATGCTGTCCCAGTACTTGTAGATCATCATGACGCTGAGGAGCATGCACAGCGTGAAGAAGAAGAGGCCGTCGATGTAGTGCTTGATCGCGTCGCAGATGGTGACGGAGAACGCGAAGAGGATGACCTGCGCGACCGTGAAGAACGCGGTACCGAAGACGATATCGCCGATGGGCCAGCGGTCCTCGAGGGTGCGGAAGACGAGGATGAGCTGGGAGACGACGTAGATGACAGCGCAGACCAGCGGCCAGAGGATGTAGATGATCCAGAGGCCGATGGGCTTCGCAAAGTTGAACCCGGCGATGTTCTTGAACGTGGCGATGGCGACGAAGAACGACACGCCGAACACGACGAGCGTGGATATCCGGAGAAGCTGGACGGGGTGCACGCGGTTGAAGACGAATTCCAAGACATGTACACTATGTTATAGTACTCACCCAGAGCGACAGTGGCGTGCCGTCTTCAGCAAATTGGAAGCCTACGAAGCCGTTGATGAGGAGACAGGTGTATGTTGCCGCGACAAGGCCTGTGTATATCGCGGCGAACCACTGCAAACAGGACACATTGGGAATGCAGGAGGAATGGACATTAGGAGAGGGTACGCACTGGATAGCTGACATTCGCGGTCGGGATGATGCCGGAGTCAAGGAAGATAGCAAGAAGCTCGATGATGGCGTAGAGGTAGAAGAACATCAGGATTTCCTTACGACCTGAACATGGCCGGCCACCGAACTCAGTGCATGCACAAAGTCGAGCACTGGGACCACGCACCAACAGCCGTGTACTTGCTCCGGATGTGGAAGATCATAATGCCCGTCATGAAAATAGCAACAATGTGAACAAAACATGTTGCTACATGGTGATTCGTGTCAGACCAAGCGCAGGTAGTCCAGCGGACAACAGAGGCGAGTGGAATGGATGCACGTACATGGCTGGAAGATGAGGGTGCCCGAGATCTCGACATTCCTGCTATAACACGAGGGCTCAATGCCCTGGCTTGAGCCAATAAGCGGGCAGATGACAAGGGCGGCGGTCTGGCAGATGGCGTCGAAGGAGCCAAACTGGATGCCCATCGCGGACTCGGGCGCAGGAGTAGAACGAGAGACTAGTCAAGAGAGCGTTGGAAGCCTTATGCAGCGGGCGGTGGTAGATTATGCGTATAGACAGAAGCAGAGGAGGCGAACGCGGGTGGATGGGAGGGCGTGCGGGAGGGGAGAGAGCCCGTCGGCGTCGACGTCGAGTCTGCTGATGGCGAGCACCACTCGACGACCGCGACCATGGGCGACGCAGTCACCCGTGACACTCCGTCACCCTTCCGCTTTCGTCCATCACGGCGCGCGCACTGCGGTCTTTGCATCTCTTCCCTCGCCTCCATGCCGTTCGCGATCGCTGCGAGGTGGGCTGCGTTCTGTGCGCAGTGTTAGGCACTGCGGGCCCTTTGACAGCGCCAGCCGCGTTCTCTACGGACAGCGAGGCGTTGCTGCACACACTCCGACTCTGGGACATGCCTCCGAGGAACAGAACAAGAATTACCGTACTCGCTGCCCTCTCGCGCTGGACTACAGCTGTGTGCCTAGCACTATGCTTGAAATGTCTCTGCTTGTTCCATCATATCTTCCGCACCCTCATATTCCACCACATTGCTGCGTCTGGGATCACCGCTCTCTTCGCCGAAGATTCCGCCGCCAGCAATCGCCGCCGACGTTACAGAAAGCACCCCTGGCGCCAAGTGCGTTCTAGTACTCTCAAGACCATCTCGCAGACAAGGCCGTCCTCCATGGCAGCACCAACCTGCCGGCATGCGGTCTCAATCATCCGGCGGCGGCTTCGTAACTTCGTCACTCTCCCAGAAACCACCTAATGCCCATCCGGTTCTACCATCGTGCCAAGCTGACCCCCGCGGCTCGAATGAGGTACGTCGATTCCCGGTGCCGCTAACGAAGACACAGGTGTGAATAGCCACAGTAACGATATGAACGTCGTGCGCCGTGTCCAAAGGATGCCTTCTGCGGCATCTCCCTCGCCGAAGCACCCCAAGCAAAACGACCGGCCTTCCACACGTATCACAAATTCTCATCGTACCGTCCTGCAGCATGCAGCGCTGGCACGGCTCTCAGACTTCTGGTGTCGGAGTTGCGGGAGCTCTCCAGGGTGCTTCATCTCTCGGGCCTCCCCGAGCAAGCCGCACAAAGTTCGTCGGCCGCGTCCACGCACAGGACCGGCGAGTCTCGAACCGGAGTCCAGCTGCTCGGGGCCCGGCAGCGCTCGATGCTCATCTCCACGTTCGTGCGACAGGGAGGCGTGCGGATCTCGTCGCCCAGCAAGATGCCCAGCTTCCCCGGGCTGAACCGCACCCACGGGGGGCTCGGAATGTACCCTGTTATGGTTCCGCCCTTCACGCAAAGACACTGTACGCGAGTGGCACTCGCGCTTCGGCGTCGGCGCAAGGTGGTGCTGCGCCGCGAACTGTGTCAGGAGCGAGCAGCAGACGCTTCGCGCCCGGCCTCCGCACGATGGAACACGAATGCTCGAGCCGGGATGCAGTTGCACGACTGCTCTATCAAGGCTATCGTCGGCAGCGCAGGAAGACTTCTGCTTACTTGGTCAGCCCCTTACGTTCGAGACACGCCAGCGATCTATCTGTCCGAATATCTGGGCCAGATTGGGTGATGGACGCACGGGCGACCCGGAATCGAGGAGAGCGGGGATTTGAGGGTACAGATCTGGAGAAGGGAGCGGGCGGTGTTGCAGGCTTCAAAGTAAGTACGTCATCTTCTATCGATGTGTCTAACAGCGGGCACGCGTTGGCTTGAGAGCTAGGAGATCTGTCATCGACAAGGACTTCCTTCTCCTGTCTGTGTGATTGGCTGGGAATGGCACAGATATGCGCGCGCGACGCAGAAGATGCGAGCTGCAGGGGCGCGTCTGGCAGTGAATAGAGTCGTGGACAATGATAGCTCTAACCACTTCCGAACGCGGCTGCTGAAAAGAGCGGCGCCAAGTCTAGAGCGCGTCCGTGTCCGCACGCGGGGGCGGCGTCGCATGTGTGGCGAGCGCAGATCGCAGGAGGGTGGACGCTGGGGACTTGGAGGTTGCGAAGCTGCCGTTGTCGGACAGAGTCAGAGCAGCAACTAGTGCAGGCACAAGACCCGACGGGTTCGCCACCGAGCTCACCGTCGGCGTTGCTCTGTCCAGGCGTTGTGCTTCTGGAAGATTCACGGTCACAGAAGGCCCGAGAGGGCGGAGTTGGCCACCGAGCGCATCGGCGGGGGCCACCCAAACACAGCAGCCTCGTCCGATGTTCCAGGGAGTCTTCCGACTTTGTGTCTGCCTGGTCCACCAGCGGCCTGCGAGCCACGGAAGCAAGAAGGTGGATTGCGATTTCATATCGCCGTTTCTATTGAACGCAGAAATTATTAGCCTGGAACTATGAACAGGTCATATGCGGTAGGCTACTCGCCGCACTGCATCCGCAGGCCTCGGCGCGTGTCTGGAGTGCGACGGACGTCAGCGGAAGCGATCGCTCGGTACACATACTTACCCCGTGTCATGGCATCACCCGCCGCAGACGAAATGTGAAGCCTTGTTGGTATCTCGTTGGGCGCGGCGCTGCTGGGCGGAGGCAATACTAACCTGCACACAGGAGGAGCAGAGGAGCACACGATCTGCCGGAGACGACTCAGCGAACAGATCCGTCGTCACAGGCACACCAGATCCAGATCCTACCATGTCTCCTCCGAAAGGAAGGCAGGGCAGCCGGGACTGGTGCGCCGCCCGTGCCGATCTGACCGATCTGGCGAGTGAGCTGGACCGGTGCGATTCCGAACGACAGCCGCGTCCACTGGCACAACTCTTCTTGCAACCATCCTCCCAACCAACAGCTCTTCCATACCCATCCCCGAGCACACCGCAAGCGTTGTTCGCCATTTCGCACCGGTCTCCCCATGTAGCACCCTCCCCCGTCCGACTGACCACCAATGACCATCTATCAAACATCGTTCCTATTGTCCTTCCCTCCAGAGTCCAAGTTCCCTCGACGTGATGCACGCCTCCGCGCTGCTTGTAGCTTGAAACTTGGCTCCGAACACTGCGCATGATCATCACGACCGCCAGAACGTCCTGTCCCTTCTGCACGCACGCAACCCTCGGCGTTAGCCTCCTCTACACCCCGACTTCTATGCAATCTGCCCGCCCGTCATAATCCTGATCTCGGCCTCGGTTACAGTACATACAGTGCCTCCGGAGCTCTGGTTCTGCTACATCTCACCTGGCGTCTCCCTTCAGGTCCCCGTCAGGCTGCAGCCCTCGACGCTCTGTCAATCTTCCGACTCCGGCGAGCTCCAACGTAACCGGCCTGCCACTCCCGCTCTAGCCTCGCAGCGCGCCAGTCACTGCCAGTAGCCTCCATGCATCCATCACACATCGATCCCTCAATACTACCGGCGCAGACCGGGCGGCCCTTCAGAGTTCAACGCTCCAGAGCCAAACCTGAGACAGCCTGCAGCAGACGCGACCCGTCCCACTGCGCAGCTCTTTCGACAACTTCATCTCCTCCAGCAGCACGGAGCGCGGGAGAACCCTCCGATGTTTAATTGCACTCTGATCGTCATCCAGCACTAGTTCCTCGCCCTGTCACCGTTCCGGTATACCCCAGCATCCCCACATTCGACTCTTGCCTCATCGCTCATCTGCCCCTTTTCGCCGCTCCGAGCTTGCGCGCCGCCCGCGTCGTAAGTTCCATCTTACATATTCGCCCGTCGCCGCACGTACCGGCTCGTTTGGTGATTACGCACGCCGTCATTCCTCTCGGTGCGTGCGGCTATCGAGGCGCTGGCTCTCGGGCGTAGTAGTCGCCTCGAACGGAGCGCCAGCTTGGCCACCTATCGTGGACAAGTGGTCTGTACTTGTTCGGAGACGAGCACCTTCATTGACACCGTTCCTGCGTCTTTGTTCTGTCCCAATTCTGCGCCTGCGCCTCCAACTGCCAGGGCCGTAGATGGTATCGCCCCAAAATAATTTGGAAAAGTGGGATACTCGCACCTGCCTGACCTTGCAGTAACATTTGCTGACCGATGCACAGTCCTCGAACGTGCGTACAGACGCGCCGCGCCCGAATTCGAGCTGTGAACAGTCGAACAGCCAGCGGCCGAACCGTCGAACCGTCGCAGACAAGCTTCGCGATAGCTGACCTATACATTTCCAGTAACCGCACACTGCACATCGCTCACGAGCCCATAGGCACCGTCCGCTATCAGTCGAGAAGCCATTCACCTTCGGGCGTCCGGCCGGAGCCTTTCGTTGCAGGCCTCTCCTCTGTTCCCAAACGAACTGCAGCTCGAAAAGCGTCCGAATCCGAATCCGACCATGCTGGGCTGCTGACTGAGCCAACGAGTACGTTTGCGGCGCACGCGCTTGCTCGGCTTACTGGAGGCGTTACAAAATCTCATACCCACTCCAGCACCCACGCGGTGGGTAACCACGACACGAGAACGCGACCGGACCGGCGCTGGTGGCCGACAGACCCGCACCGACCGATGCGTTCAAGCCAGCGGAGGGCCCTCCGCTGACCCTTCCCGCCGGGAACTGCGACGGGGACGTGTCGCAACTTACATACCAGGGTGCACGAAATTGCAGTTTCCTCTCCCGCTTCCAGGGTCGCCGCTGCAACCGTCTGTGGCCCGCGCCGCTCGGGCGCGATGCCACGCACATCGAACGGACGTCTACATCGGCAAGGTCGCGCTCCGTCAGCGGCACCAGCACATGTACCTCGAACGCGCGAAGGCGCGAAGCAGGCAGGGCGAGCAAGGTACGCCGCGTCCGAGTGAATCTGGCTACGGACGGGCCTGAACGAGAATAGATGCTCGATGCTCATAAGCGGCATCCCTCGCGAGCTTCGACCCTCGCCGGCAGTTGCATTGGCACGCTCGAGGATGGTTTTCTACATAAATCATTGAGTTCCCGCGCCGCCCATTACGCACGGGGACCTGGCGTATCGATTGGGCGACTGAATACTAATAGCAGTCGCGGCTGTATACGGGAGCCCGGATACAGCGCGCGGATGCGCCGCCCTGAATCCTGCCTGCATGTGTAAGACGGGATGGGTCAGTCGCCTTACGAGTACTGTGAGTACGGTATGTGCGTACGTGCATGTAATGATAGTACATATTGATACACTTCATTCATACATGCATGATACAGATTCGCGCCGTGCAGAAGTAGGTGGGAGTACGTGCCTGGGGCGAGTTCTTACGGTAATGCTACGCTCCGACGGGGACCCTCGATGGTCCTGGCTCTGCGACATTGACAGGACGAGTTAGCGTTCGGGATCGCGCTCGCGCTGGCACTCGGGCTCGATAGTCGGTTCGCTCGTTCGCAGCAATGGCAATGTCGCTGCTGTCGCGCCTTTGGCAACTTGCCGTACGCGTTGTCCATCCAGTTGCCAGCTCAGCAGCGTGTCCGGAGCTAGAAACGGCACAGCAGCTGCAGTGAGTATGTAAGACACTGCACCCAGCGCCGTCCGACCCTGCATGCATCCACGCGAGTCCAAGCTCAGCCTGCGCCTCGCACGGACCGCCGCCCGAACTCCGGAGCATGGTAACTGCAGAGCGTCCCCGAAACCCACTGTCGTTATCCCGGCACGGTGCTTCGTTTGTTCAATGTAGACCCGTATACGCGCGACGGAACTTACGACGTAGCCTCATGCAGAGGCTCTGCCGGCCGTCCTAGCAGCGAAAGGCAGCTCAACGTCGTCCGACCTCTCGCACTTCCTTCTGCCCCTGCACCGCAAGCGGCGCGACGGCGGAGCCAATGCGCCGAAGAAGCTGATCCTCGTCCCGTCGACCGCCCGCGTGGCTCGTCTGGAATTCGGATTCCGAGACTGGAAGCCCGAATACCCAAGTCCGTGGTGCCTGCACAAGGTTCCACGTCCTGCGCCATCATTGTCAATTGAGCGCAAGAAGGGCCGCGTGCCGCATCTGTGGTTGCCAGAGCTAACGGTGAACACTATCAGCGAGTTCCACTTGTTGCAGTTACACGCGTACAGACACCGAGCGACGGGCCGCGGGCGACGGGTGACTGCGTGCTGGCAAGTGACCGAGTACCCGAGACGGCCCTGGGGAAAGGGGAAGTTAGCACGTCCGAGGACGGCGACGAGCGGGGCCAGGCCGTAACGGGCACTGTGCCATACACAATTGACCATTGGATACTGCTCCGAGTCCCGACGCTCCGAGCCGCCGAGGTGAGCGGGACACATGGATGACTTCAAGCACGAGGGAAGTGAACATACCTCGCCTCGCGTATCAGACACAGACACGCCGACTTGTCGCGGAAGTACTGCTCAGTGTACTAGTGCCGAAGGAGGAGCGTGCGGAATCGGTGGTGCCACTGACATTCGCAGCCCGGACTCTGTACACTGTCGGTCTCAGCGGGGAATCTGCGATGGTTTGGGCTGCGTGTGGGGCTGCCTGAGTAGCGTTATGGTTTAGGTTCACGTGTCCCCGGTAGAGGTCCCCGCTGTCAAAGAGACATCGGTCAGTACATACGGATATACAACAGCTGGACGACTCGAAACCCACTTGCATATCCAAATGCCTGGTGCACGCGATGGCACGATCATGCACCGAGCGCCGCACTGGCCGCGAAGATGGACCTGAGCGAAGACGGCAGGAAGACTGAGACCTCGCGCAGCCTGGTGCTGGGTGTTCCGCGAGCGTTTGTGTTCGTGTTCATCAGAGAGATTGGCAGTTGGCGGTGTATCACAGGTGTGCGAGAAGCGTCCCAGCGGCGCCGCTGCTCACACCGAGCGCTGCGTCGCCGCCGTGGCCACCGCATGCAGGAACGGCAAAGTTCTTGTAAGCTCTGCGAGTTAGAAGCTTCCCGGACGCAGGCCTCAGGAGACTGTAGGGAGTGATCCTCGCACCTGCGCGGCCACACTAACCGCCCGCCTCCTTTCGGCGTCCGGGCTCCGACACAACGGTTCGCGAGATTGGTCATCGTCTGTTTGACGGCGACACTTCCCGATGCGGAATGACACATATGAACCTGCTGTGATCAACCTGGGCGTCGCGAGTCGCAAGGTCGCCGGGTCCTGGAGCGCGCTCCGTCCTCCGCTTGCGCTTGTGTCATTGTCTCGCCGGGACGCGAGCTGCGAACAGGGCAGTCGTACAACAGCCGTACATTGACAGGCCGAGGATGTGCATCCGACCGACCGCCGTGTCGCAGCGGAACGAGGGGGCACAAATTGATTATTGCAAGGTAAAAGGAGCCGTCCCGCATGAAGCATGGTATGTTGCCCTGGGCTGGACTCGCCGTGACTCGTATCGTATGCTTCGCGGCGTTCGCCACCCGTCTGGCGAGTTGTTTAATGGCGCGGGGCTCGTGTACGGCGGAACACGCGGCAATCTCACTCATTGGACGCGAACACTTCACCGGTTCTTGCGTCTACGGGGCGGAATTGGAGAGGCCCGAGACCCAGCCAGTGTTCGTCTCGTCTCACCGCTCGCCACGGGTGGCACATACGCGTTGTAGCATCTCGGCAGCTGATGTGATAGACTCTAACTAAGGATGCGGGGACAGAACGGAGAAACGGTCACACCCGTCTGCACTTACGTGCACAAGGGTGGGCTTTCGAACCGCGGGTGGCCCTGCGAAGGAAAGGTCAGATCAGGCATGCGTGAGGAGTTCGCGCGAAGAAAGAGATATCGAGGCATGTCGTAAGCAATAGACAGATGCACACATGGTGGACGAGCGCCCGGAATGGAGTCAGTACGAGTGTATGGTACTAGTATATGATGCGGGCGAGGTTCGCGTCCGTGCGCGAAGAGAACAGAGGGTCGGGAGCTGTGGGCTGCTGTGGGCATGCGAAAGGGGCAGGCTCGTGCTAGTGAAGGGGTGAGGTGGCGATCAGAAACGGAAAGGGAACGTTGGGCCGGAAGGAGAGACGACGAGCCTGGGGAGGAATGGACGGTATCGCGGAGTGGATGGAGGAGTGGGATGTGCCGGCGGCAGATGGGTGTGGTGGCCGGGTTGGCAGGGAGAGTCGGGGCTGGAGCGTGCTCGTCAAGGTTTCATGTCATGGAATTTGCTGCAGTCGGAGGAACTGATGGGAGATCCATACGCTACGGCGGACACAATAGAGCAGAGGAGGCTGCGGTCGACGTCGGCGCGTTCGTACGTCCGTATGTTCAACGTGGATTTACAACGCTAGCTGCCTGCGAAATCAGATAACCCCCGTGGATAAGCCGTCGTATAAGCCCCTCCCTGGACATATCCGACCGATCCGGGTCTTGTCCAGCGGGCGGAAGTTGCCAGAGCGCACGCCCGCAGCCCCATAAGGCAGGCGACCTGCCGGGTATGGCAGGTCGAAATGGAGCGGAGGCACCCGCGATGTTTAGCCGCAGAGGTGGCCACGAGGCTATCACTACACTCGTCAGCCGGGACGTCTGTAGGCCAGACTAACACACCGCGCTAGCGTAGGCCGCCACCGTCGAAGCGTAGCGCAGGCCGAGTAAAATTTCGTTGGGGCCCACAGGCGACATGCGGTCTATTTTGACGGTGAGACATGGACGAGATGGGCATACGAGGCGGAGGCGCGGTGAGGTCGGGGCAATGGCCTGGGCGCCAGCGCAGAAGGATGGCGACAGGCTGAGTTGGGGAACATATCAGGATACCAGTAAGCGAGTTACGACAGTGGCCAGTTCACGGCCTTGTGCGAGGGCGAGAGAGCGAACGCACGCCAGACGACAGAACGCCAACAGAAGCCGCATACACAGCTGGCGCCTCCGCCGTGCCACCCACAGATGCTCCAGATCGTTCCCAGATCCACCTGCCAGCCGGAAATCCTCTGTTCTCGCGCATTTCCCGCCACGGACGCCTGCGCGACTCAGAAGCGGGCTGCCTGATCGGGGAGACTGCAGCCGGTAACGTGACGTGCACGTCCTCGTGCCCCGTGTGCTCCTGCCGCATATGGGCGAAATGGGGGGCAAGGCTATGGGGAATCCCTGGGTGATGGAGGCAGCCGGGATGCCGGGGACGGGGCGTGGGAGCCGGGCGGGGACTGGACGCAAAAAAGAAGGGGCGGGAAATGGCGGAAGGTTTTGCGGGGTGCGAAAGGGGAAGATTGATGGGAGCCCCGATTTGGGAGCCCCTGATGGGAGGCCGGATTGGGAGAGAGCTCTGTGTCGGATACGGATTTTGTTATGTGTGGGATGTCATGGACTCAAAATTGCGGTTACCGTCTTCGCGCGTCGCCTCCGTCTTCTTTTTTAATACTCCTCCTCTCGCTCCCTCTGTCCGCAAACTCTCCATAGCATACTTATGCATGGCCCTTATTACGCCTCCTCCCTCCCTCCCTCCCCCTCACCGTCGCCAATGTCCACCGCCGCCCTCCCTCTTCCGTACGAGCTCGTCTCTTCATGGCAAGACTGGAGGCCAACAAAGTCCGAGGCTCCCCTCACCCCGCCGCTCTCCTCCGTCCCGCAGAGACGCGTCCCAGTCCCTGCACAGCACCATACACCCACCGTGCTCCCTCCCATCTCGCACTTTGACAGGTCCATCTCGCGCCATTCACCAGGTATGTTCCTCGCTGCACCGCGCACACACACGTCCCCTCATGCGTCCGACGAAGTCACGCCGCCACCGACGGATGAATGGGACACCAAGTATGACGCGCAACCGTACCGTCTGCCTTCTGTCCTCGCACCTCTTCCCTCGCGCTCGCTCGACCCTTCGCCTTCATCCTCTCAGAACGAGCTGCCAGAAGACCCCTTCGCGTCCAACTCGTACGTGTTCGACTGGTTCGGCAGTGACTCGCACCGTTCCGCACGCTTCATCGCGGAGAAGACTTGTGAGATGATCTGCTACCTCTGGTTCTCCACCATCTCCAGCACATCCGCGTCCCCGTCCAAGCGCACCCGCTCCGCATCCGCGCAACACGCCTCCTTCTCCCCGCATAGCAACTCATCGACCGCGAAGCTGCAGTTCTCAGTCGCGCCCGCCTTCGTTCGCTTCATGCAAAAAGTACTCGAGACCACGCAAGTCAGCCAGTCGGTCATCGTACTCTCGCTACACTACATCTACCGCCTCAAGGGGCGTAATCCCTACACGACTGGCCAGGCCGGAAGCGAGTACCGCGTGGCCATCGCCGCGCTCATGCTGGCGAACAAGTTCGTGGACGAGTGAGTATCCTTCGGCCCTCACGACGCGTCGTTGCTGACGCGCTTCCTTCTCGCAGCAACACGTACACGAACAAGACGTGGTCCGAGGTGTCGGGCATCGACCTCACCGAGGTCAACAGGATGGAGCGCGAGTTCCTGCTGGGGATCGACTTTGACCTCTACGTCGACAAGAACACGTACGAGGGCTGGGTGAGCCTCCTCAAGGGCCTGGTGAGCCACAAGGAGCAGGACTCGAAGATGTACAAGCGGTCGCGATACCCTGTGCGGACTTCGCATCTGCGGCCTGGGTGTCACAGGAACGCCCACCTCACACAGTCACGTGCATCGTCACACCGCGCACGATCCTCTTCTCCGCGCCGCGCGTCTGTCTGTGCCGTCTCCTCTGTCCCCTATCCCGCCCATCCGCAGCATTACACTCCCGCCCCGCCACCTCCGCCTCAGCTCGTCGCCTACACCCCTGCGTACTCACCCGCACGGAATGAGGTTCCGGCCGGCTGCAAGCGCACGGCGGAAGACGCGTTCTCCCCGACCTCTGCGTCATTCGCGGCTGTGCAGCAGCCACCGACGCAGGTGCCAAGGCGCATGCACGGCCTTACCCTCGACATCCCGCAGCCGACTGCCCACCAGCATTCCCGGGAGAACTCGGCGTCGCCCCTGGAATCGCTCCAGTCTTTCTCGAAGCTGAATCTCGGCGCGTCCCCAGTCGACAACGTCCCCACGCAGCAATGGCCCGCCCGGCACGACGAGTACCCGCGAACACTGGTGTCCGCGTACCGGATGGATGACCAGCGTCCTCACATCGCACCACAGGTGAGCTCATTACTTTTCGTTGGCCGTGACAATGCGCTGACCTATGTCAAGAACTTGTACTTCTACTCGCTCGCCGGCTCACCGATGGAGTCTGAGGAGGAGCGTCGGTCGCGCAAGACGCGTCTTCGCTACCACCAGGCGCCCCCGCCCAGTGTTGCGATGTACCAGTACCCGCCGTCGATGCCCATGGTCATCCAGTCAGCCTCGACGAGCCCGTACGAGGTCCACTCACACGTGCATCCGCCCCAGCCTGCCCTGCCGCCCTTCTCGCAAGTGTCGCAGGGCTGGTCGACGGCCGCTGGTCCGCCGGCGCGGGAGTCGACGCAGCTACCTCCAATCTTGGTCGAGCAGCCGCATCAGCACGCCTCGATGATCCCCTCTGCACCGTTCGCAAACGCAGGCCCTTCCGGAGTGCAGTTCTACTCTACAATGACGCCGATCCCCAGCCCGCATTATTACAGGGCGCGCGGACGGCAGGTATAATAATCCAAAGGGTAGTATAGTAGTATAGTATATGTCTAGAACCCTTGCGCTTCGCTTCGGTCTCATCATCGTTGAACTCGGACCTTACACAGAACATAGTAGTTATTATTACCGCATCGCATATCGTACGTACAACCACCAGCATTCTCCCCCATGTTCACGCTCATCATGATCGCATTGTCGCTGCCTCTACCCCGCCCATTGCAACTTTGCATTGTAGTTGTTCCCTCACGTTTCATTCGCACCCGTAACCGCATTTGTCGTTATGCTGCATACGTACATTCCTGCATCAGATACATGTTCGCCGCCGTCGTTTGCCGCCGCATCCACCCCTCTCTTCCATGCGTATGCGCATGTACACAGTTACATCTTCCTACGCTGTTCGCCCGTCCAGTCGCCGTCTACGTTACGTTCAATGAAACGAGCACGGACCCTGGAGAAGTCCCAGAAGCATTCACCGCCGCTCGTCTGTGTTCCCTCGTGCCCATGCGACTCCCGGTGGCCATCGTGCGAGCAGCACGGTCATTGAGGGTAGGTTCAACGTTCGCGCTCATCCTGGACGCTCGAGGCTCGGGTGACACTGACGAGGTCCCTTTCCGCGGACCGGACATGGGCGTTCTGTCCCTTAAGCTCGTGTCTCTGCCAACTCCAGCCTGGGGCCTGAGCAGGACGCCAACAGCTCCGAGCCTCCGATCGCAGGCGGCGCCCTGCCCAGTGCCACCACGTCCATCCAGATGAGATGCCTTCCTGCAAGCGCGGCGACGGTGCGCAGTTGGCATCACCGCTACGGCGGTAGCAGCACATCATGCATCATGCATGACATGGCCTCCTCCGACAACCCACGGCTCGCCGTGAATCAGGAGAAATTTTTCCTGGGACCGAGTCACCTCGCGCGCATGTCGCCAATGAGCATCCCCGATACCAGACGCAAGGACCCGGTACCACCCTCGTTCCCGCCCCACACGCAATGCAACATGACCACCTTCAATTTGGCACCGACTCCCATCCCAGCAGCGCGCTAGCATTTTCCGGGTAGCCCGTTGGTCCCGAGTCCGGACAAGCCCCTGGCGGGAGACAGCCCTCAGGAGACGTTGGACAGTGCCACAGATCGTTCGAGGGCAGACTCCGAACCAGGTCACACGTATCGTACTCACCGACATTCGCCGTATGCGGGTTGCGAGCCGCGAGCTCCGCCCGCCACTGCCCTGCACGATGGGCACATGTTTGCGCCGCTAAGTGGGGAGGCAACACTTATGGATAATTCCGCTGGCAATGACAGCATCTCCATCTTACTCTCCGGCTAACTTATGCTTATTGTCATAGGTTCAGGGATGGCTGTCGTCTGCAGAACTGAAGCACATGCGCAGTTGTGCACGGCCTAGTAAACTTCTGCGGGGAGATCGACCTCCTGCCGCAGTCACTGCTCCCTTTGGTGAGTTCCAACCGTGTTCGCGACGCTGGGAGTCGGGAGTCTGGCCTGCACAAGTCTGCACAGGCACACTTTGGACACCGGCCGCCATGCCGACACATACATAGACGTCGGAGGTCTGCTGCTCCGATGAAATTTGGCTCGTTGCTAATTCCGCCAGCGAAGCCGTCGAGAGTCGAGACGTCGGGCTGTCGGAACTGACATGTCCTCCTCGGTCGAATTCTTTCTTACTCACCACAAGAGGGACTTTCCATTCAGGCAGCGGCCTCCGCACCACACCGCCACCACAACTTGGTCCAGCCCCGCGTGCTGCGTCCACAGCCGGCAATCTGTTGTCGTCCGCAAACTTCAAGGTCTTCCGTCTCCATCCCTACATACTAATACTTAGCCCTCTTTTCCGCCCGCCGCCCCGGGCTCGGGCTCGGACCTCGCGCTTACAGTGTTTGGGGCACGGCGACGGCGACCCCCTTACTCCTCGTGAGTCCGTGTCTGAGACATGTACTTAGATGAAGGCTAAAGGATCAGAAGTCGTCGAGGAGCGGTACATACTAACATCGTACGCGACGTTGCAACTGCAACGTCAAGATGGTGGAGGTGGTGCGATGCAGGACAGATTAGGCCTCGGAAGATCTCCCATCGAGTTCGACCATCTGCATCATCACCCGGGGTTAGGGCGCGAGCGGGGTTCGAGCAGGTTCTGTGGTTCAGGGTCGCTCGCGACGCGACTGCGACGCGTGGACGGAGAAGGTGAGCGGTGACTTGGGAGGATCAGAGTCACTACTACTTATCAATTAATATCATGCATCGTTCTTATCAGGCTTAGCACGAGAGAACAGGATCGAATGCGCTCGACGCATAGGTCTACGTCAGTTCAGGTCAGTTCCCAGGTCAGTCCGAGTCTCGACAACGCCAGGCTCGCGATTCGCGCCAGTGGACCAGCGCAAAACATATGATATAACAAACCATTTAGCAGCGCAGCCGGCGGAGCGAGGCCAGGGCAGATCAGACTGCCCGGTACGTTCGCCCATCACTCCGTGCTCATCCAATCTGCCCATCTCATACAGTAGTCATCGTCCATTCATTCGCCGCGCACATACACATGCTCCTACACCACCGCTTGGCCGTAACCGCATATATGCTCGCGCACTAGCGCTCTTGCGGACGCGTCCTGGTGTCGCCTGGCCTGGACGATCTGACGAGTACTGTAGCGGCGTAGCTCAGACACCGAGCGGGAGCGCACCTTTCCAAATATGCACGCAACCCCAATCGCCAACGCCATCGACAAGATATCCAGAACATCCGCTGGCAGGTGCACCCGTATGACACAGTGCGATCATGACAACATGGCTGACGTTCCCCACAACCGCAACGCCTCTTACATACATACGGGCACCTCGCCGCGCGGGGTCCAGACCCACGCCTCAGTTAGAAGCCAGCAAGGCAGGGTGCGCGGACACAATACGGCGGCGGGCGTTGCCTGGCATACCACATATCTGGGTGCCCGTGCGCCGCGATCAGGAGAACATGCTTGAGCCTTGGATGTTTGCATGGTTATGGGTGGCCCGCACACTGTAACGCCGGTGGCACATCGGGACTAACTGATAACGCTAAGTTTGCATTATTCTTCTGGGTTCCGTTGACATCAACGGGGAGCTCAGAGCAACTCATACTGCGCACAGACGATCAGCGTTGACAGAAGGGGTGCGTGCACGTACGTTCGCGATCGTAAGGTAGCATCGAGCTACTGAACCGAGGCCCGAGGCACGCCACTTCGCCGGATACTGCAGGACTGCGAACTGATCGAGTACTGGTCAGTTGTCCATGCCACGACTTCGCGACGTCGTCCACGCTGCGTGGCACCTGCGGGCCTAATGCGCCCCATCGGATACGGAAGACGCATTCACTGAGAGACATGCCATGCCATTTCCTTCGAGCTCTATCTGAGTGACCGCGCAATGGAGAAGGGCGTACCGGGGGAACAAATCGACATGCGCAGAAGAGAACTGCGCGGTAGTTGTTGGACAGCTAGTGCGGTCATCCCAGTCGCGAACGATCGCCATCAATCCGTAGAGCGCGGGGCCTGTTGGTTTGCGGGCACTGACATACCGTTCTTACCTGAAGACTCTGCGTTTGAGTTAGCCGAGGCGTGCGCGACATCGCGACGCGAAGCACTTGCGCCGCCCCAGCGCCGACAGGCTGCGAGCACGAATGCGATGATGGATGTGGATGGACTGTTGGATGGGCGCGTCACCGGTGCGAGCCGTAGGCTGCGGGAGGCGGACAACCGAGCAACTGCATTAGGGTTGGACCTTCACAGAACAAATCAATCCGGATACGAAGACAGGGCTTCTGACGCAGACGGGGAGGGCGCCGGAGCAAAGAGGCACGCTGGGAGATTGGCAAGCGGCGGGTTTCGGCCTTGTACGTGAGTCTGTGTACCACTCGTGCGGGAGTCCGGAGGAGCCGGAGGCTGTAGTCGACACGGGCTCGACGGCGAGACCGGATCGGCACGCGTTCTTGTGAAATGCGGATTGGGACGTGCTTCGAGATAACTTTGTTAGACAAGGCGGGGGCTGAGAGACAATAAGCCGGGCTATCGATAATAATCATGAATAGGTACGCGGTGTGGATGAACACGAGGCAACCTCACCAATGGCAGAATCGAGCTGTAGCTTGTTTGTCGGGCTGTGCAGACGAGACATCAGACGGACGAACTTAGGAGGGATTCTGTGTGTCCTGCTCGGCGGCGAGTTTGTCAAGCCTAGCCTTTTCGGCCTGAAGACGGGCGATGTTGGTTGCGAGGAAGCCCTGCGTGAACTGATACCCGGAGACTACACCCGTCACTGAAGGACAAGTGCGCATTAGATTCATGGAAGTCCGCAAGGAACAGACGAGCGTCGAGCAAGAACAACGCTCGCGCAGTGTGGGGAAGGGGTGCTCACCGACGCCGCATAGGATTGTGGCATTCCTGTTGAGGCGAAAGAGCTTCGATCCTAAGATGGCTAGATGAAGAGAAACGAGGTTCAGCGGAGTGGGATGCGCAGTGCACACCGAGGAGGACGATGCAGCAGATGCCGGGAAGGCACGCACCACTGACTAGCCCCGAGGACAGGCCAGCAAAGACGCCGTCGCGCTGTGCTTGCTGTCGGGCGAACTGGTGTGAGAGCACGGCATGCGGGGCCAGAGAGGTGCACGTACCCGGGTGGCCTGTGCGACTGCTTCGATGGGAAGCCGTCTCTCTTCGTGCTCGCTCATCGCAGTCAACGGTAGGCCTGCGTGCCAGGCGTGACCCGGCTACGCGTCCTGTTACGCGCTGTCACACGCCGTTACGCGTCGAGCTCGCGTCGCTCGTGTCTCTGTCTCTCGCCACCGCCGCCGCAGACGACATCGACAATGTCTGACCGCAAGAAACGCAAGCTCTCGCCCGACTCTCCAACAGCATACACCGACATTCAGTGTCCGTTCTCGCCCTTCTGATCTTCACCTCAGCGACCTGACCCCGCTCTGACAGCCGCCTTGGCTAGAATCAAACCCAGACTTAATGGCAAGCACCCAGACTGGATCTCTGTCCGTTCGGATCTTCTCCACCTATCTACTCTCGCCGAAGCCCTATCCAAACACCGCCCGCGGGCCAAGCGAGAGGACTGGTCCCATCGCGCGGACGACTTAGATCGCGAAGGTCAGCCCCGTCTTGCCCCTTCCGTGTGCCTGGTCCAACAGGTTGTCTCTCAGGAGTCGCCCTGTGGAACGCCTCTGTCGTACAGAGAGATGTCCCAGACGATGCATATCGCTCCGTCTCCGCAGCATGTGCGTCTTGTTTCGCTACCTCTCTCCCACATGCCCATATCCGGCTTGGATGCCAGTGAGGCTTGCCGGTTTCCGTCTTATCGAGGCCGGAATGGAGCATAAACCAGGAATAGAATGTACGTCCTCACTTTCCCCACCGATGCCACCCCATAACCTCCAAAATTCCCACCAGCCCTCATCCATGTGCTCCAACTCGCCAGTAAGGCCGGTGCAAGCTTGGCAGGTCAGATCATCGCACCATCCCTTCCTACCGCGCCTTCATGACGCTTGCTCCATCTGTGTCCTCATGCTTGGGTACGTAGACGTGGGTGACCTCGACCTCGCCGCAGGCGTCCTAGGGTCGGCAGCAAAGGTCGGTTTCTTCCCTCTCATGTCAGCCGCTACTCCGAAGTGCCTGCGCGAACTGACAAACCGCTAACCTTAGTACGAGGACCTCCTTCGGGCCGCAGAAGATCCGCAAGGTGAAAATGCACAGGCCAGGGCTCGCGCCGTCGTGCTCTACTACTCCAGCCGAATGGAAGCCGTAAGCGGCGCTGATGCTATACTCCGCAACTCCGCCTGACAGTCGTGGCAGGCATGGGGGGAAGGCAATACAGGCGTGGCAGAGTTCATGCTTGAGAAAGCTACTGGTGCGTCGCAGTCATGCAACTGGCTCGCTCATCTCGTGATGTGCCACTGCGCAGAAAGCGATCAATACCTCTCGCTTCTAACCCCTTCCGATGTAAGAAGAGCCGGTATGTATCACGACCCTGCGGGGTGCTGATCCCCTTGATTCCAGCGGAGGACGCTTGCCGGAAAAATGTTGGGCATAGGTAAAGAACTTCTCAGGTCCAGCACCCAGGATGGCCCGGGCGGGAATAGCGCAAGGGATTCCGTCAAGTGGATCCAGCGCGCGTTCTCGATCATCGAGCCGTTAGAGGATGCTCTTGATACCGGAGACGGCCACCTAAGGGTATGTGTGGTATTGTATCACTTGCTGGCGATCACACGCACCCATGTGTCCTGTTCTAGCGATCAATTCTCAGGAGTTTGTGTAAGTCGACCTCTTTTGTTTACCGTCCCGGTGTGCCACTGAATGCCGGCGTTGCACGTGTGAATAGCCCGTGCATACTTCCTGTCATCGACCCAAGATCCAGAGAACCTATCAAGAGCGGAAGCATCGTTACAAGAGCTCATCGATTCCGTTGATACGTCCTTGGATCACGTAAGTCCGCGGCCCGCAATTGTCATCTACCCGTCCCTTACAATCGCTCCAGTCATCTGTCGAGTATCAACAACTTCGATGGATGAGGGTCGCCATCCTGAAGCGACGCAAAGCGCCGCACGGCCCCCTCCTTGAAGGTAGGTTTCATAGGGTTTAACTGGCACCGGCCGCAGTCAATAACTCGGGTCCCACAGCATTCCGGTCCATCATCGATCACATGGAATTCTCGGAGGGTAACATCACGGAGTTCGTGTCCCTTGCGCCCTGACCATCAAACAAACGGAGCTGACATATTCACCGAATTTTGGAAGTATTCTGCAGGAGCTGAGAACCCTCGGGCACGACCAGTTGAGCGCAGCGTTCCATGGCCTCATAATCACCGCCCGGACACCACGTGTGCTGAGCCCTTTCTTTTCCAGCTCTCTGGTAACCGCTATCCATCTTCATTGCTTACAGCGGGCATTCGAGGCCCAAAATAGCTCTGGCTTGGTCTATCTGGATCGGCTACTCCTTTCTCTGATCTTTCACTGTTCGAAGGATGACGACAACGCCCGGACAATGCAACAGCTGGAGAACGCCCTGGACCGTATGTGACCCATCACAGTTTGATGTCCGCGCGCGTTCCTCACCAGACACACACATCTCGGCTAGTCCTGGACAGCAAGGACTACGAGCTGCCAAAGATCCCAACGACGGCCTGTCTGACAGTAAGCCGGCGCTGGTCACATAATATCATTTCGGCCTGCCTGAGCCTCCGACGCAGTTACTCTGGCAGTTCGGAGATCGGCACTATCACGCCAAACGCTGGTTGGAAGCCGCCGACTGGTTTCTGGTCGGAACGCATCGCGTGTTCGGATCGATGTCACAGATATCCAACCCGAAATGTCTTCGTAAGGCGGCGCTCTGCTACTTTCAATGCGGCGAACACGCCCAGGCATCCGCGGTCATTCGCCGCTGTCCGCCCACGGATGCGGCAACTCACTATGTCGCGCTACTGATTGCGGCCCATCAAGGTAAGATCTCTGCTTGCGGCACCCTGTTGAGCTGACGACTTCGTACGTTTAGGCCTCGAGGATGAAGGTATCTTGTTACGTCTCAGGGTATTCCTTTCGTCCGACCTTCTCTCCCACAGCCGTTGCGGCAGTTCACGAGATGGTGCACGCGTCCAACTTCAACAAGAAGATGCTTCTCCTTGCCACCCGGCTGGCAAATGAATCCGGCATGAAACACTTACTGCTATCGGTATTGGAAGCGCTGTTAGACGCCTCCACCCATGGCAAGCTGGAGGTGGAAGCGGAGGCTGTTACGTTGGTTCGCTGCATCATTAGGTTGATTCTCAGAATGATGTCAGAACCCGGGGCCGACTCGTGAGTTAGTTTTGCTAAGTTCATGGGCAAGAACCGACTTATCAGATAATCTATTTCCAGAACGCGGTTCGTTCCCATGCTTCTGCGACATTTCACTACCGGTACGTTAGCCGTGCCATGGCGGGCCTGTTCCTGGGATCGCCTCTGACACGCCGCTGAAGCTCTGTCACTGGTAACGGCGCTTGAGTCAAAGCAAAACACCGCCATCGGCACGAAAGAGGTCTCGTGGTTATGGCGAACCGCCTACAACACCGCCGTACAGGGATGTTCGGAATGGGACAACCAGGAAGATAGCGTCTCCGACCTGTTCGACATCTCGCGACAGGTCAGTCGGCGCAACTGTGGCCCCACCCGCACTTGGTCCCCACTCTTCCATCTCCGCGTTCTGCGCCCGCGCCAGATATGCTAGGAAGGGGCCATCGCATCACCCTCGTGAGCTGACACCGAAATTTGGCAGTTGCTGGAGATATACCTGCGCTTCCCTGTGGTCGAATCCGAGGCAGGGCTTCACGTGTTCTTGATTAATGCCTCCTTTGCGGGCGCCGCAGGAAGAGGTAAGAAGTGGTCTTTATTCTCACCCAACACCTGTCACATCTGCTACTGCTTCCAGTGTTCGCATCTCGTCATCGGGCGCCAAGCATCGCCGCTCAGGAGGTAAGCCGCCGTCTACGTACCGAAAGGACTTATCTGCGCCCTAAGCACGACCTCTATTCTCGCAAGTCGGACCACCGGAAGGCGGTAGCGCAGGAAGTTGTCGCATGCAAGAATCGGATCCAGAAGGTGTTCTCTACAACGGGTGCGCTCGGCGAAGAAGATGTTCGCCGCGCGCATTCGTTCCTCAACATCCTATCTGTATTTGAGACGGAAATTGCCTGTCAGCTGAAGACTTGGAGCCGGGTTCTGGAAGTGATAGAGGTAAAATATGCCGCCGCACCGGGTAGCAATTTAACTCTGACGTCGCGCACTATCCTCCGTTAGGAAACGGCTAGAACGCAAAATGTCGACCTCGGGACGTTCGAAGCAGTAACAGACATACTGGTAGGTCCCTATGTAACTCGCGCCAGTCAGGTGATACCGAACGCGCCCTCATTCGCTATCAGTGGGTCGAGAAAGACTGCCCAGTAGAAGGTACGGTGATTTCTCCCCACTTCCTCCGCAGGTTCATTCAAGATGACATGGAACGCGAACTCTTCGCGGCTCAGTGCTATTCGCCGCCCTCGAGGTGAGTCCGCACTGCCCGTACCGCCGCCGCCCGAAGCCAACGTGACCTCCATCTGCCCTCCTTGTCTCTGCTCGTCTGGCTTCCTTCGGGACCCTGTCCATCCGCAGGCAATCCTGCATGCGAGCCTCGACTGTGCGGTCCTCTCAGTGGAGAAGTTCTCAAGGTGGCTACGGGCGATATGCACGATACTTCTGTCACGCAATTCAGCGGCCGATCGGACGAAGGCGATAGGTTACGTCGAGCAGGCGGTGGGCGTGCTCCAGGAGCACGCAGCAGACGACGATCCTCAGGTGCGCATGCCTGTGAACAGGGGTGTCGTATGTCGCGCTAACTCATGTCTTCGGTGCTCCCCTCTAGGCCTACCCCATGGACGAACGGCACTGGCTCATGGGTACCGTTTACAATACGGGCATAGAGTGCTTGCAGTTCGTCGCACGCTTCGTGGCCACCGCTCCATACTCGGACTGCATTGACGTTCTCCTGACTCATCTAGTGCGTCATATTTGGACGAGGCGAAGAGGTGGTTCGAGGCGGCTGCAACCATTTGCCGATTTGTACCTGACGGAGAGGCTCGTTCGGAGAAGGTGGGCACTTCACCGCTAGCTCTCACTCTTCCCGTGTGTTCACTGTTCGGGACCCTTAGATCGCAACAACGTACACGCAATTGCTGGCACGCTACTCGCGCTGAACCGTCGCCCCTGAAACGACTCCTTGGCGTGGCTGTCTTTGACTCTGCCTGTGTCCGCTCGCGTTCTGCTCTCGTTCTCTTGCTGCTTGGTCGACTGGTCTCTATATGCAGCTGATCTCCTGTGCGTCTTTGCTGCTCGTCGTCGCGTTCTTGCCGCTACTCGGTGTGGTTTACATTACTGTAACGATGTCTATACAATAGTGCTCGGCGCGTTTTACGCAATGGAAGCACCTCGCATTCATACGGCAGCAAGCCACCTTGAAGTGCGATTGAGTCTTCTCTGGCTGCGATTACTATAGTTGCTTCTTAACAGGTGCTGGTATTCTGCGAGATCGCCCTCGACTACGAGTCTAAGACGGACTGCATCGTATTGAACTCGTTGAAGGTCGTTCGGCACCCATTCACGTCATATCGTATATCTGCTATTCCCACCAGACAATCATGAAGCTGCGACTTTTCTATACGCACCCCGTTCGCTCATTTGTAGTATCCATATTGTGAGGTCTTCGATCGATGACTGAGGCATTCTCTTATGATCACAACTACCATCGTCTGCGCTAGTGTCATTGACGATCAGATTGTAAAGAATACATGGTCGTGAAGCTTCTGGTGGTACTAGCTCTTGAGTAGTCTGCGCATTTGCCTGGCGCGAGATTCCTTGTGTGTAATACCGTCCAGTGTGGCCAGATCTAACCACGATACCTGCCATATGGAGACATGCACCGAGGCGAAGCGCCCATGGGCACGGCGGTGACGTCCTGCAACTCTCTACATACTATTACTTGGGGACTATTCAGTGGTCTCCTCGACACGTTGCGATGGCGGACGTATTCACGCTGCTCACTCTTCCTCGGACGTCCGATGCCTTCAGCAAACTCTCCGTTGAACCGCAAGGCCCGAGCGCGACCAGCACGCGAGACTTATCCCGGTCTGCCTCTCCCCCGCGCAAGATTGCCCGTCTGGACTACGCCTCTGATACTCGCTCCGCTTCCGCCTCCAGTTCTCGCGCGGGCATTGCTGAGCCTGCGGACAAGAGAGGTCCTATCGTTCTTCGTGTGATCGGGCATCCGAGTGAGTCCTATCTGCTCCGGGGAAGTCTCGCGAGAGTGCTCAGCGAGTGCTGCAGTCAAGCCAGCCCCTGCGTCCGCGATCGATGCCGACTACGCCCTGGTACGCCGGAGCGTCAAGGCTCTCCTCACTCCGGAGAACATGGAGGACAAGCCTGTTCTACCTGCGACTTACGAGCGTATCTCGCGGGCATGCCGTGCCGTTGTGGCTGAAGCAGGTAGAGGAGAGGGCCTGTACGACATCGTGAAGATGGAACTGGAGCGCTGTGTCGGAACGGTAGAGAGGCAGCTTGTGAATGCTCCGGAGAAGAGCGTAGAGTGGTTGGGACCCTTCACACGGAGGTGTGCGTGGTTCGAGAAGCGTGTGGTGAGCAGCGTTGTCTCTCCTCAGCATCTCGAAACCTCAACATACACGGTGTAGAGCTTGCTGCAATCTTTGCTGGCATACCTCGATACGCTCTATGTTGCGGAGAAGACGAAGCTTGCAAGAATCAAGTACGCTTCCACTCGTGCACC
>ML211435.1:0-27713 GCA_004369055.1 Polyporus arcularius HHB13444
AGGAGGACGAGGAGGAGGACGAGGACGAGGACGAGGAGGAGGAGGAGGAGAACGAGGACGAGGAGGAGAACGCAGCTGCCAGTGCGCGAGTGAGGTTCGCACGCGCGCTTCGAGGTGATTAATACCGGTACATATCTTTCTGTCCCCGATGTAGTAGCGCTGGCCCATTGTATAGACGAATAGGTGCCTTAATGAATCGCTCCGTTACATCTCCTAGAACGCTATGAGCTACGCGTGAAGCACCCGTGGCCAGAAGGGGACCAGTAACGCGCAGGAGGGGCAAGCCCTCGCATATCGTCCGTCCAAACCTTTAGAGAATCTTCAGAGAATTGTCCCGTTCTCTGAATATCCTCGGCTGAATTTCTGGCAGAGAACCTGCTGAGAATGTCCGGAGTATCTCAGGTTCTCTGGAGATTCTCTGTTCGAAAATGTGGCGTGATCTCCTGTGGTCAAAGTTCTTCGCCCTCGTGCAGTATACATGCGTCCTCGGGCTCGAGCGTGGCAGTGCCGAAGGAGGGTCAGTGCATTGCGTCTGTGCGTCTGAAGGTCTGCCTTCTCTGCCACCATGGACTGGTGAAGCTGTCGTCCAGACCAACCTGACACTGCCGTACTACTCAAGCACCTGACGAGGCGTCTTTGGGACAAGTCCTGAGTATGATTGTCTCCTCCACGAGCTCATTCTGAGGCGACTCGGTCGGGGTAGAGGTCGCCTTCTGCCAAAAAAGGAGAGGTAAGTCGAGGTGCTGGTCACAATGAGGAGTAATCGTCCTCCGGCCATACTTACTGAGCGAGGTATGTATGTTCGTCCGTTGCTGGTCGTGCTCGCCGTCCTACATAGTATGCCTAAAGCCACAGAGACGTAAGCATCTATGGTGATACTCATTCTGACCGCTGTACCACTCGAATTATCCGTGTTCCTCATGCAGGCTGTCTGCTGCCCGGGAAGCAGCGCATGCTGCGCCAACGTGTCTCGCCCTATTACTGGCAAACTTGGTACGGGATAAGTTTTGGTATTCAGCGGAAACACGCACCGATTCATATGTCGGCATTGCAAGGCGAACAATCGCAAGGAGGGAGATAACAAGTTTGAAATTGAACCCCTTATACGATCTTATCTCATCATATTGAGCGGAGGCGCCGGTAGCATGGGCCGGGGTGGCCTCGCTTCCGTCCCTGAGCTCGTTTGTACAAGACCCCCACGCCCCACTACACGTTCTCTCTCTTCACCACCATCTTCCCTGCCGACGACCGCCATGGCCGCCCAGGACGACGCCAACGACCCGCGGACGACGAAAGACCCTAATCACGTCGAGGAAACCGACACTGAACCACAGATATCGACGCCTCCAGACGAACTAAATGGTGAGACCTCCGTCATCGGCGGATTGAATGCAGCAATAAGCGTAACACAGGATCAGACGGCAAGAATTCGCGAAAGCGGGAGAGGGAGGTGTCTCTCGAGCCTGGTACCCCGCAGGCTGCTACACAGGTGCGTTCGTCGATCGACCCATTTAGCCTTTCTACCTCCCCACATGCGTTCGTATCCCCTTGACCCTGCATGCGTGTCTCTGCACCTCCATATGTACCTGCCTACTCTGTCATCGTGTCTCTCCGTGTCGCTCAGGCCAGACAGGCGGAAGGTTCTGTCTGGCCGGAGTGGTTCGGTTGAGATGTCGGTGAGAGATAGTGACCACCTGGAGGCAGGCATCGGTGGCGAATTTCAGTCGCTGTACTACGCCACAGAACGTGGTGGATTTACTGGGGTCTGCAGCGATCACCACTTCGGCGTCCGTGACCACAGAAGTTATCACAAGGAGGAAACATCTGACATTCATGCGAGTGATCCTTTGACCAAAACCGCCGCGAAAGCGCTACGAGTTTTCTGCAGCTCTCTGCATGTCGCTAGGGACTATGTCGCCAAATCTCCTGCAGATTCTGTAGTACTGGCAGTGGCGCGGTGCAGAGCCTATCGAAGACGTCATCGTGCGCGGCGGGCTGGGCTTAACTTCCAATGTCAACATTGTGGTTACTCCTGTTTCCGCTTCCCTATCCAGGTTCGTGGCCGAAATGGCGACCCATCGCATGGCGGATCACATTGTGACTTTGAGGGATCGAACCGGGGACCACTCCCTCCTGGTGACAGAGAAGGGTTTCTTGAAGATGTCATCGTACGCGACGCACGCTGACTTAAGTGGTGTGGCCGCGTTGGATCGCGCGCAAACAAGGCCAAACCACGTTGAGCGTATATAAGAGCATTGGATCGCGAGTCGAGTTTTCTTCCAACGTTGCCTCCCGCCATCATGATCGTATGCTGACCTCCCACCCCAGGAGCCCGACCCCGAACGCAAAGACAGGCGGACCCCCGCGAAGAAGAATCGTATCAGCGACCCCGCCCTCGAAACCACGCAGGAAGAAACAGAAGACGACACGCCAACGAGCGGATCTCCTCCCCACGAAACGAAGGTTCGGCAGATCAGCCAAGGTGTCGAGGATATCACTTGGAAGCAAATCAAGAAAGACGATCCTGCCGAACATGCAGTCGACCACGCGATGGAAGAGGTCCCAGAGGGCCAACTCGAGCAGGTCGCCTCGGAGGCGACCAAGCCCACCGCAGACGACGCAAAGGAGACTAATCAGCAGGACACGACACTGCCTCCACTCTTGCAAGGCGAGAACCCGCCTATACTCGACGACACCGCTGGTGACTTCGAGGACAGCGGGGCGGCAGCTGGCGCCGAGCATCCGGCTAATTCTCATATTCCAGGCGCGCCGCAACCACCCGCCCCAGCTGTTCCTCCTGCGTCCACTTCTGTCTCGACCTCCCCGTCAGATACGCAGGTCTCGTCCATTCCACTCCCAAGGCACCATCGCCGTGACTCGGACTCCTCGGACCAGGAGAAGGGGCTGAAGCGCAAACTCGGCGACCGTACGGTGAGCGAGAGCTTGGTTTCCGGGGAGACCCTTCCAGGTCGCAACGGAGTTACCACCGCGGGTGCGACGAAGCGGCCGAGAGACGACCCAGAGGCCGATCCCAACACCCGGGAGAAGAAGCGGCCGACGCCGCCACCTGAGGAAGATGAGAAGAAGGCCGATACGATGGAGGCCGAGACCACGCAGGCCGAGACCACGGAGCACTCGACGCCCAACCTCGTAAGTCTCCCTATCTTCTCCGTATCTGACGGTGCTCACGCCGTGATAGGGCGGATTCATGGCCTACGCTTCTACGAGCTCGCCGTTTGCATCTGTCCCGGGCCCACGCCTATTCGGTGGCAAGCAGCCATCGACCTCGCCCTGGACAACTGCCGGTGCGAACTCGAGCCCGAACTCCTTCGGGGCGAGCGGCTCCAAATCTCCCTTTGCGTCCTCAAGCAAGTCGCCATCTCCCTTCGCCGCAGCTGTCGCAGCCAAGGAGGCATCTCCCTCGGCTGCGGCGTCCCCGTCGCAGACGCACAAGCGCACCGGCTTCGAGGCCTTTGCGTCGACTGCGTCTCCCTTCGCCAGCGCGGCGAAGCGTCCAAAGTCGCCTCCACCCTCGGCCAATGCCCTGGGCCGCAGCGGCTCCCCCTCGCGGCACGGCACCCCGGCACGTGCCACGAGCGCGTTCTCAGCGTACGCCGCCGGTGGAGCGCAGAGCTTCTCTGCGCCGACGCCGAAGCGTCCCACAGGGTCTGCGTTCGGCGAGGGCTCGTCGAGCGTGTTCGGGAGCCAGGCGAGTGCGCCTGACTCGGGCAAGGAGGACTCGGGCAGCGAGAAGGACTCGGGCGTGAGCTTCGGGGACCGGCTGCGCGCGCAGAAGGACAAGGAGGACTCGCAGGAGGCGAGCGACGAGGAGCAGCGACTGAACTTGACGGAGCAGGAAGGTGCGTGCTGTGGCGTGTTTGCGGTGTCGTGCGCGGCGGTCGCTGACGGGGCTGCAGTTGTGACTGGAGAGGAGGAGGAGGACACGGTGTACCAGGTGCGCGGGAAGCTGTTCGTGCTGAGCACGCAGAACCAGTGGAAGGAGCGCGGGACGGGGATGCTGCGTCTGAACGTGCGGAGAGCGGACGGGACCGGGGCGCGTATCGGTGCGTTTCTCGTGTTATGCTATCAGCGTCGTGCTGATGACAGTTGCGCAGTCATGCGGAAGGAGGCGGTGTATACTGTGCTGCTGAACGCGACGCTGTTCAAGGGCATGCGGTGTTTCTTGGCGCAGGACCCGCGCTACCTGCGATTCAGCGTTTTCGAGGGCGGGGTGCTGACGCACTACAATCTGCGGGTGCGTGCCGTGAACTGTCTCGTCGGGCTGCCCTGTACTGACTGTTGGATCTGCGCAGGTGTCGAACGCGAAGATCGCGGACGAGCTGCTGGAGGAGATCAACGCGCACATCCCCACGGAATAGACGCGAGAGAGAAGAGAAGGACGAGGGGCTGAGAGATGTTCGGGGACTGTGTCCGTGCCGTGCGACCGACTGGTGACCGACGCTGGACGCTGTGCCCGTGCTGTCGCCCTTCTTACGCTTACGCTAGCCAGCCATTTAGTGCCTTGCTGCTGCTTCTTGACGACATAACAGTTACCGGGCGTATTGGGATCTGTCTTCGAAGTCTAGTACAATTGTGTATATCTATGCTCTGCTTGGTGTTCTGCTGCCGGTGTCTGCGACTGACGACCTTGGACCGTCTACTACTTTCCGCCAGGTAAGTGCTTCGTATAAGTTTGTATGGCATCCTCTGTTGCGCTCATAGTAATCATACGAGTACACGGAAGACGGATGATGGGCGCTTGTATGTCTTGTCTCTGTCCATCATCCTGGTCCTCGCCGTCCCTCGCCAGATGTCGTTGTGCTCTTGTCTCTGTGCGCTCCCGACCCCTGGAGCCTTCGAGGACACATGCACCGGGTACCAATACGCCGGAATTGCTGCGATATGCATGGTAGACGTTGCACGATTGCTGAGAGTTCACCAACAGGCGAGCACATAAGTACTTATGAGAAGTCTGTGGCGGACTGCAATGCACGAGCATACCCTACGACGCTGGGTTTCTTGACGTTATTACTGCGCCCGCTCAATTGGGCCGGTATCCACGCTGCGACGTTCACGACCCACGCGTCTCCCCCGAAACCAACCTGCCCAGAAGACAGGGCTCTCGTCTTCCGTCTGCCCTCTCTTTCCCCGCTCGCGCTCTCAAGCGTGAAGGCAACGCCGCGGGCTCTCACCGGATCTCCTCGCCTCCGTGCATTCACTCGCTTCTGTGCACGGTGTGCCGCGGCCATCGATGACGCGCAGAGAGTGCTGGTGCTTTGTGTTGTTGTGCGCTGCGTCCACGCAGCATTATTATCCCGACGTCCTCGACGCAGTATCAAGTACTTGCTTTGATTTCTTACCGTCGGCGAGAGCCTCGTACGCGCCCCGGCTTGGATGAAAGAGGTTAGTCCGTGCGGCAAGTGATTGAATCCTAGACGCGCGGTGGGGCGTATAGGATCTGAGATTGCCACGCGACGGACACCCTTCGATCATCCTCCGCCCTCCCGGTTCTCTCCACTTCGCGCGCGTCGCTATGCTTGCGTCGCCCGAGTTTCTTCGTTTGTGGAGACAATCCTTGTTGTTATCTGTATCTGAGTAGTAGGATACATAGACACTCGCGCCTGAAGCTGTCATAACAAGCACAGAACGCAGCAGAAAGCCGCGTCGAGGGCAATTATTCTTATGAGGTAATAAGTGTTGCGAGATAACGATCTCGATTACCCCTGTGATCAGCGACCGCGTTTTCAATGGATGGCTGCCAATTTCTCACCTGGCTTCGCCCTCTTCCCTTCCCCCACCTCCCCCGCCATGAACGTCGCAGACCTCCTCCAGGACGCCCCCTCCGACGACCGCAGCAGACGCTTCAACCGCGGCGACCAGAACCCCGACCAGCAGCCCCGCCAGCAGCAGCAACAGCAACCGCAACAGCCCCCGCACCGTCCACCTCATCACTCCCCGCCCCTCGACCGCCCTCGCGACAACACACGCGACCGCCCCTCACACGACGTTCCCCATCCCCAGCAGCAACACCCACTTCGTCGATCCCCGCCACCCTTCCTCGCAGGCAGGCCGCCGAGCCCCCCGCGTCACCCCCCGCCATATGGGGCGCCCGGCGACTTTCCGGGCCACGCGCAGGGCGTGCACCATCTCCCGCCACCGTCGTCGCTTCTCGAGGGGCCGTACGACGTGCAGCAGCAGCACAGGAGCAGGAGGGCGAATCCGGAGTCGTTACCGCACCCACATGAGCGCTTGGGTCCCCCGCCGGGTGAGCATCATCATTGATTCATTGTTCTCGGTTTTGTCCAGTTTCGGTCTTGTTTCGCGTTGCGGTTCGGGTGCCTCCTCGGCTGCCAGTCCAGACAGTCCTGTTTGCAAACTCCGTCCTATGTTGTTTACTCCGCCGATCCGTCGCCGCCGGTGCGCGTCCACGCTGCGAGCTATGTGATGACCCGCCAACCTTTTGGTGTTCGAAGTGGCATACTCTTCCCCTACCCTTCCTGCGAAGTTCATTGCAGGCGCAAACTCGTACCCACATGAGCGCTTGCGTTCGTCGCCGTAAGGATCATCGAATCGTCCTATGCCGGCCTTGTTTCGCTTCATGTCTGGGGTGACTCTTCGGCTGCCTTATGTGCGTCGCGGCGAAGGATCCTGTTGCCATCTCAGGGGCGAGCGGCGATGTCGCCGCTACCCCCGCTGCGACTTACGTGATGCCCCAACAGAGGCAGTCTTCGCGGTTAGAGTTGCCTCGCATCCCCACCCCCCTCCCCCTTTGCGCACCGGCAGAAGTCGCACATGCCACAGACACGGGCTCGGGCAATCCGCACTGGCCGGATGATTCGATCATACGGGTGACAGCTTCTAGACTTCGGCGATGGTCGATGTCGAAGTTGTCATGTTTCGCATGACTGGGAACTCTTCCGGAACTCTATTACCCGATATTCGTTGGCGCGTATGCTGCGTCTTACCGGGGCACCATCTCAAATGTTCATTGGCGACATGCTCAGCAGGTATCGCACAAAGGTCGCATGTCGTCTGTGTTGCTGAACAAGGAGTGCAGTTCGAACACAAACAGGATGTAGCGCCATATGTACATCGTACATACAGTGAGCCTGCCATGGCACGCCGGTCGTATGCGACCTGTGTTCACGATATGTTCGGCATGTCATTGTGCCCCCGTGGTGGCGTTGGCTCAGGTGGGGTGTCTACAGACGACGCCGTGCTGGCTTCCATCTTTCTGCTCAGTTTCGTCCATGACACGCGGACTAACATCCTCATAGGCCCAAGTGCCCCCGTACAAGCACAACCTTTCGTCGTTGAGCATCGTTCCTCGAGCAGCAAGCACACCTCCCCGCACCCCGGCCCTCATCACCACCACCAGTACCATGGACACACGCACACGGGCACCCCGTCGTCCATGCACATGCCTCCACCACCGCAGCGCTCCCACCATGGTTCCCCGCCACTCGGACATCTCGTTCACGGCCCAGGACAAGGTAGCATCCCTCTATTCCCGACCCCTGTAGGCCCCGGTGTACCTCCCGGCGGCCCGCATCTACCTCCGCCATCGCACTCCTCTTCAGCGATGAGCATGCGCCTCGGAGAGCCCTCTCCCATGTACGGTGCGCCTCCCCAGGGTCCATCCCCGCCTCACCCTCACGCCCACTCGCATTCGCACTCCCACGACCGCTCCCATGACCGTTCTCGCGGGCGTGGCAGCAGCACGAGCAGCGCTGCGGGACCGGTTGGCGCTTTCGACGTGAAGTCCAGCACGTCGTCGCCGGTGATGGCGAGTTTGCAGCGCCCGACGGCGTACGACGAGCGAGAGAGGGAGCGGGATCCCGGGCCGGGGATGGGAAGACCCCGAGGACCGCTCTCGGGCACGCTTGGGCCGGGGATACCCTCGGGGTCCACGCTCCCATCAATGAACGCCACGGCTGGTCGTTCGCAGGACTCGGTGACGCATCTCCTCCCTGGACCAGGTTTGCACCCTGCTGCCCTCAGCGAGAAGCGTGAACGTGAACGTGAGCGTGAACGTGAACGTGAGCGTGAACGTGAACGTGAGCGTGAACGCGGTGTGCCGATGGATAGGGAACGAGATAGGCGGAGCAGCGGCGCAAGCGTGCACGACTCGCCGGGCTCGGTACGGAGGGAACAGGAGCAGCGGGAGAGGCAGGCGATGAAAGAACGCGAGCGGCAGGAAAGGTACGCCCAGCAGCGTGAACGGGAGTTGCGAGAGCAGGAGCACCGGGAGCAGGAGCTCAGGCGGGAACGGCGTGCGAAGGAGCGGGAGATGCAGATGCGCGAGCAGGAGGCTCAGATACAGATGCAACTTCAGGTACGAGAGCAAGAACGAGAACGGGAGCAGAGAGAGAGGGAGAGGCTCCGAGAGAGAGAGCAGAGGGAAAGGGAGCAGAGGGAGCAGGACTTCAGGATGCATGCGCATGGCATGATGGGCATGAGCGTCGGGCTCGGGCTGGGCGCCGGGATGTCAATGTCTGCGGCGGAGCGGGAGAGGGAAGAGAGAGAGCAAAGAGACAGGGAGTGGTTGCAGAAGGCCCAGCAGCAGATGGAGGCGCGAGGGTCGCGGCAGCACCAACACCAGCACCAGCACCAGCTTCAGCATCAACTCCAACACCAACCACCCCCGCCTCCGCCGCCGATGCAGACGATGGGCCCGCCACAAGGTCACGGGCAGGGACAGGTATGGCCAAGGTTCGTCACTCCTTCAGGTCCCAGTCCGGAAGAGGAGAGGATGTTGCAAGAGCGGGAGATGCAGCGCCGAGGCATGGAGGATGTCCGCATGCGGGAGCTCGAGTGGGAGTCGGAGAAGGTTGAGCGGCAACCCACGCGTACTGGCAAGTCGCGAACGAGCACGAAGGACCGGGAGCCGAAGGACGGACAGCGGGAGGACCGCCGGCGGACGAGCGTGCGAGAGAAGGAGCGCGAGCGGGAGAAGCTGGAGATGGAGATGCAGCAGGAGCGCGAACGGGAGCACCGGAGGCGCGAACGCGAGCTCGTGCTGCAGAAGGAGGCGCAGTACGAGCTCATGGAGCGCGAGCGCATACAGCGACAGCGCGACTTGGCGGACATGGAGACCATCCGTGCGGTGCGTGCACGCGAGGAGCAGATGCAGCAGCAGATGCAGGCGCAAGGACAGGTCCACGGTGCGCCCCAACAGCATATTCACCATGTCCATCCCCATCACCACCAGCATCCCGCCGGGCCTGGGTCACAGTTGGATCCCCGGCACTTGAAGGGCCAGTCGGGCAAACAGGGCGGGATGGGTCCTGGACCTATGCCGCAGGACCTTCCGCCCCAGTACCAGCACGAACGCGAGCGCGACTTCAGGCAGGGTTCATCGAAGGGTCTACCTCACAACCAGATGGGCATCCCTCCCCCGCATCTTGCGCAAGGCATGCCGATGCCTCATCCCATGGCACCCGGCCCTCACATGCGCCAACATCCTCCGCCCGACATGTACCCTCCCCATCCCGGCGCACACGTCGGCTACCCCGGGCGCAGGCCGTCGCCTCCCCCAGGGCACGGCCCGCCAGTGCCCATGATCAACCCCGCATACATGTTCCCGCGCTCCTCCTCGCCCTCGTTCCCGCCCGTGTTCGCCCTGCGCCACCTCGGCACGTTCGTCCTCCCGCGCACGCCCTTCCCCTTCTTCGACTTCCCCGCGCCGACGAGCGACTCCGGCGCGCTCCCGGACCCGCTGGACATCCGCGCGACGATCTACGTGCCGTGCCGCTTCCTCCCGCTCACGCGCCCCGCGCGCCCGCGCATCTGGGGCGGGGCGCTCATCCCCGCCGTGCCCCCGCTGACGGGGGCGCAGCGCGCGCTGTGCCAGCAGTTCACCCCGGCGAACTCGCAGTTTGGGCGGCCGTGGCCGGACGAGGTGCGCGAGGGCCGGCGGGTGTACACGGACGACTCGGACCTGTTCTTGTGTGCGCTGCATGCGGGGTGGGTGAGCTGGAGCGCTGCTAGGCGTGCGAGGCGGGAGGGGCAGGATCTGGTGATGGAAGTGAGGTTGACGCGGGAGGCGCGGTATATTGGCGGGTATGGGTCGCCGCTGAGAGCAAGAGAGCGGGAGCGAGAAAGGGAGAGGGGGGAGGAGGAGCTGGGGAGCGAGGATGATGGGAGCTCGTTGTTGAGCTCGGGGTGGGGGAATGGGCATGATGGAGCGGGGGTGGAGGTGCTCAGTGCTGAGTTCGTGCAGGTGAGTGTCATCGGTCGTTGGCCGGAGGCGAAACTGACGTGGGTGATTCTTTGCTTCGACAGCCGGGCTCTGCTCACTCGTTCGGACTGCGGAATCGCTCGCAACGGCTGCTCGAGTACGCCGAGCGGCGGTGTGCACTGGGATGTGCACCTAAGCTGAGCAGGAAGCGGAGACGACTGCACGGGCCAGCGTTCGTTGACGGCGTGAGTGCTGTCCAGCTCAAGCTCGATCAGGCGGACGAGGAGCTCAGTGCGACGCGGGTCATGGTCTTCGGCACCGACTCGAGCTGGCCGGAAATCGGGTGCGTCTTTCATATCATTTCGTGCACGTCGTACAACGGACGCTGACTGTCTATTGTTTTCTAGCTTCAAGTACCACCCAGAGGCACTCAAGTCGGTCCTCTTTCCCCAGTCGACGACAGACGGCCGTCCCAGCAAGCGCCGAAAGCTCGCAGCGATCGCCGACAACGCCCCACCGGACAGCACTCCTCCCGCCGACGCCGTGAGTGAGGACGAGCTCGTTCCCCAACGCGCGGTTGTCGTCGAGACCCTCTGGGAGAGCTTCCTCATCTCGCAGCGCGGGCAGATCCCGTCCGGGGAGAGCGGGGACGCGGAGCCTGAGAGCGATAAGGAGAACACCTCGACCTCTGGTGACGGGGCTGGGCGGCGGTACGTCATCGCACTGTTGACGAACGCCGGCGGCACGGCTGGCAAGCTTCCCCGGAAGAGTGCTGCTGCGAAGACTGGCGAGGGCGAGACCGTGCCCGTGCCAGAACCAGAAGCAGGACCAGAACTAGAGGGCGATAAAGCTCCGGTGGTAGATGGCACTAGTGCTAATGCTGGTGCTGCGCAGGAAGACGCTGCGCCCGGCGAAGCTGAGAAGGTGTCGCAGGATGGCAGTGCGGCTCTTCCCACCGATCCTGCTGCCTCCGTGTCTCTGGAGCGCGCACAGTCGAAACTGAGCGACGAGTCGGTGGACGATGCGGACGACGGTGAAGGAGACGGGGATGGGCCGATACGGATCCTGCACCATGACCTGGGCGAAGAGAACTTCGAGTTTGTGGCGGACGGGATCAACGTGCTGAGCAGCGAGGTCGTGAACGGGATGCGCAAGGGGTGGAAGCTGGAGGCGCAGCAGTGGAAGTGGGTGCAGGTCGGCGTGACGTCTTGATGTGCTCCCGGACATCGGTGTGATGTGCTATACTGTAGAAAGAAGTGCTTGCTGTATTGCTATTCGTATCTTTATTGGCCATGGCGAGGGTGATCGATGCATACGAGCATGTAACGTTAGTTTAGTGTATATACCTTCAGATCTTGTTGTCCATCTTGGGCTTGACTCTTGTGGTTGTCCGTGGTTGGCGGGCAGTCGTGGTCACTGCCATTGTCAAGGCCATGCTGTGGTTATATTTTGTGGACACATTCGGATGCGTTCGTCCCGACTGGAACGGAGGAGAGGGGTTATCGGTTGTTATCAGATAAGATGCGCGACGGGTATGTTGTGCACAGCCATGGACAGCACTCCTGTCTGTTCGCCATCCAACTTCCATCTTCACTCTTGCGTGCATAGGATATTGATCTCAAAATCTTTGGGCTTACCAAGGTAGTCATCGAACAGTATCAACGTTTGCCACTTTTTCTACACCAATAACCACACAAGAGCAGTAAGTGCAGCCCAGGTTTGCGAGTACGGAAGCGGAGGCGATGCGTAAGCCCTCCGGCACGCAGTCGATCGTCTACATAGCCACATGTGCCTCTCCGCAGGCGGCACCCGGTACTAAAGTACTCGAGTGCTGGCCGTCCTTCAGACCGCAGCCATATCTTGCTTCCTGCCACCACAAGGTCTACTGCGCCTCGCAGTCGTACGCTAGTTCACTCTCTTGCCCAGCTCCCAGTCAGCTCCCAGTTATAAGCGGAGTCACCATGATCGTGAACAACCCCAACCTCCCCGCTGAAGAGCTCAAAATGCCCCCTATACCCCCGAAGGATGCTCCGGTAGAGCGGGTGAGTCTTGGAATATGCTTCGTAGTGGAAGATAAAACTGACTCGGACTGTGCTAGCCACCTGTGGAGGCTCCTCCGCCGTACTCGCCTGCATCGGGTTCAAGTAACCGCCAACCTGCACCAGTCGCTCGTCAGACATCGACTCCCGCGTCCGTCTTCCGCCCTCAGCAAGCTCAGACTGTGAACCACTTTGAGCTCTTCACTAAGCATGACGCCTTGTCAGGTACGTTGTCCACTGGTTTGATAAGTCTCGATGCACGTTCGAACCCTACTCTCTTCAGGCACCTACCTCGTCGATCCCACGCTCCCTTCGCCCCCGCTTGCGAAGTGCAGGCGACGTGGCAAGAAGCGGGACAACGTCTGGGGCAAGAGCAAGAACAAACAACCCGTTGACATCAACGCCTCGTTCCGCACACGCCACGGCGCCATCAACCTCGACCTCGAAGTCGTCGCGCAGAGCCCGAGCGCCCAGTCCGAGAAAATCCCCGCACACATTGTTGCCGGCACCAAGCACGGACGCATGACTCTGGATGTCCATGCCGTCCACGCCACCCGGAGCCTCGACCTCTTCGTCGAGTCCAAGCACGGCAAGATCGTGCTCATGCTCCCGCCCACCTTCGACGGCCCGCTCGTCTTCAAGACGCGTAACTGCAACTCGGTTTCGTTCCTCCCCGAGTTCGCAGCGCGCATGCGCACCATCCGCGCCAGCGACTCCGAGACCGTCGTCCTATGCACCCCACCCGGCTCGCAGTCGCATGAAAAGCCGCTGAAGCCGATAAATCAGATGGTCGACGACGTCGGCGACCGCGCCCTCGTGCGCACGAAGCATGGGAAGGTTATCATCGGCGTCAGTGGGCTCGACAGGCTCGAGGAGTCCGTGCCCGGGGGCGGGTTCTTCAAGGCGATCGGGAAGCTGTTCGAGAGCCACGGGAAGGCTTTCGGGCAGTATGTCGAGACCCAGGCGAAAGGCTGGGAGAGGACGGCGTTGGAACGGAGCGCGATGATCAACGAGTATGTGGACCAACGCATCGAGGGCGCTGGGATCAGACTCGCTCCTCCGAGGGTCCCACAGTCGCCTCAGCCGCCGCAGACGCCTCGACCGCCGCAAATGCATCAACCACAATTTCCCCAGATGCCCCAGATGCCACCAATGCCACCAATGCCATCAATGCCACCAATGCCCCAGATGCCACCAATGCCCCAGATGCCACCAATGCCCCAGATGCCCCAGATGCCGCAGTCGTCGCGCACTCCCCAGCCGCCTTCGCCGCCGCAACACCCGAACATGTCCAGGTTTGGAGGGATTGCCGCTGCCAGGGGCGGGATGTTCATGGAGCCAGAGGTGCCGAGGAAGTCATGAGGATTTCCGAACTGTTTCTTCAAGTCCCGATGCTCGTACTCACTACTTGTACTGTATGTTACTCATTTGTCAGCCTATCTCTTTCGGACTTGTCGCACGTATCGCTGCTGAATATACGCTTTCCTCTGCCCTATCTCAATGTCATTATTGTGATCATATGCAAGCGTTTGCTCGACATACGGGTCTCATCTTCCTGACTTTGCGAGCATCTGAACTGTGCGCCGTTACACCGATAGGCATAGCTCAAGAGCCAAAAATTGCGGGTATCACTTCCGGAGAGGGATGTTGATGTGCTGAGACTCGCTGAATGAAGAAGTCCGAACCTACAGAATGAGTCGATGCGCGCAATATGCAGTAGATGGTCCTGGACCAGACTACGTCGACGGATCTCTGAACTAGGTGGAGCTGGTGGGACCTGCTCAAATCTCGCGTGCCGAGCAGAATTCGTTGAGAGAGTTGGGGTGCATGCGCTTTCTCTCTGCTACTGCTCCAGGTTATTGGAGAAGTCTGTTTCCTGGTCGTGCACACGTTGAATATAAATAGTGTCTAGTATTTCCCTGTTCCTTACTCAAGATTCACCAAGTAGTATTATCAGTAGCCGCGATGTCGCGCCTCTCAATGACCTACATCTGGCAGGTGCCAAGAAGTCATCATGGAGAATCAGTTCAATTGGACTGAGTACTCGGAGAGAGTCTCAACATGCTCCGAGGATATAGGGAAAGATAATAAGGCCATGGGTATTGCGTAGTACAAGTCCATGAGACCGCCGTGTGTATGGTATGTACAGTAAGTACTACTAGTTCGCGTTTAATCTACAGTGAGTGTGAGTTTCCGTCCGATATATCATTCTGCATAGTCCCTGTGAGGTATAGTCCGTCGTCTGCGACCAATTCACCAACATTAGACCCTGGCTGATGCTATAACCCGAAAATGAAACGATTCGTAAAGCGTTCAAGACGAGTTCACGCCTTCAATGACGCCTGGTACTCGGGACACAGGTCGGACCAAGCCTCTGCACGAAACGTGGTGAGTCATTCGTCCATGATCGCCACGGACCAGGAACACACTCACGAGGGACAGGTTTGCGACCGAAGTCTCGGGAAGATCCTCTGCGAAGACGACTGCGAGACCGGCCTGGAAGTGCCAGTCAATGTGGCAGTGGAGGAACCACGGGCCCGGGTTGTCCGTCTGCGGAGGACATCGTAAGACGTCTGACCCATGCAGTGAATCTGAAGACACCGCGGCTTACCGTGAAGCGAATGGTGACATTGTCGCTGCCGCTGCCAATGCTGACGACGTCGCGGCGCACCGGGTTAGCATAGTTGGGCTCCGACTGCCCAGCGCTCTTGACAACGGAGAAGGCATGCTACAGAAAGCACTGTCAATGGACGAGAAGCGAGTATGGAGAGTGAGCTGCTTACACCGTGCAGGTGGAACGGATGCGGGCCGCCGATGGCGAACGCAGGGATAGAGAGCTCGATCGTCGACTTTCCGGGGAGGGTGAACACGCTGCCCTCTGGAAGCAGGTCCTGTGGGTTCTGCTGGCCGCTGAGGATCTGAAGAAGGACCGGGACATCGGGAGGGACGAATTTGGTGCCGTTGATCTTGAAGTCCGGTGCGGTCTTGAGGAGGAATCAGTGAAGAGCAGAGGGCAGACAAGACGATGGAAGCTCACGAAGCTGATGCCCAGGTTCAGCGCGTAGTCGACGCCTCCGGGGACAGGCTCTCCTGGCTGTATACCCGGTGCTCGTCAGCATGCATGCCATGTGTAATAGTATCGATGCAGACGTACGGCGGCGGGATCTTCCAGAGCTTGCAGATTGATCTCTGAGAGGACGTTCTTCGCTGTGTCTTGGGTGGTTGTGGGCTCCTCCTCCAGAGCGCCGTCGTAGCGGAGAATGGCAGAGTTGATGCCATTCGCGAACCCCGAACCGCCTTTCGCAACGACGTTCGGGGAGGCGCGGATCCAGTAGTTGCCTACATCCTGGTTCGCGTCAAGCTGCCAGCGATGTCAGGTGGGGGTATCAAGATACACGTCTTGATTATGACGTACCACGAAGGAGTAACGCTGACCAGCGAAGATGGTGAGCTGATCCACGGGCAGAGGCTGCGTACTCTGGCCATCAGCCTCGATGACAGTCATTGAGTGACCGTCGATCTGGAACGTGAAGTTCGGGTCGCAGGAGACGCTGACTAGGCGGAAGCGATAGCTGCAAACAGTTGTGCTATCAGGCTCGCTCTGGATCATGAAGACACATACGGTATTTACCGCTTCCCATGTGTTACATTGATGACGGCAAGCTCGGACGTGGGATTGCCAAACCAGCGTCCCAAGCCGTTGATCAGCGTAGCATCGGCGGCCCTGCAGGATAGCGTTAGAACGTTTGTGTCGCTTGCCTCCGAGTTCACAATTACTTACGGGACACCCTGCTGAAGGGGCGCAGCGACGTGATACCAATCCGCGAGCGTGATGACCGTGCTTTCTGTAGGGCGATGAGACGACATCCATACAGTTCGCAACAGTGTCCGACATACCGTCATCCACATCATAGAGATCTTTGTGGGGATCATTCGGGTCGTATACGACCATGGCTCCACGGAGACCGTCGCAGTACTGAGTGTTCAGATGACTGTGGTACCAGTAGGTGCCTGAGAAGTTGCGTGAGGAACAACTGATACCAGGAGCCGCGACGTCGACTTACCCGCTTGATCGGCCGCAGTGAAGTCGTACAGGAAGGAGTTGCCGGCGACAATGGGACATTGATTGACGAAGGCGCCACCGTCTGCCCAATTGTTTCCATGCTGGAACAGACCGTGCCAATGCTATGACGGAGGTAGGTTAGATACTGCATAGCAGGATATACGACGATGAGGCACATACGATGCTGGTCGCCGTGAGCATTGTGTCGTTGGTCAAATGGTCGACGACATTGATCCGGAAGTTGTCTCCCTGAAGTGAAGTCGGTCAATGTCGCGACGAACAGCGGGGGAATGGCACAACGCACCTTGGAACCCGTGATGAGTGGACCGGGGAACGTCCCGCCAGCAAGGACGGCAGCGCGGTTGAACCCATCGGGCGATACGTTCGCGTTCACGATCTCCAGGTCGGTGACGGGTCCAATGGCGGCGAATGCGCCACATGCCAGCGAGAGAAGAACGAATGTCGCGAGGTTGCGGAAAGAGGCCATCTTCGAGATCACCGACCTCCGACTCGACAGTTCAGAGCAGGTGAAGAAGATGGAACAGATGTAGCTACTGGGCGGGGTCGCCGAGCTCGCTCTTTATGCCCCCGCCTCTTTCAATGTGCGTCTCTACGACATTGTGATTGCTGTCCATAGCAAAACACAGGGAGGTCGAGATGGCCCTGAAGCGCTGCCATCGTTCGCACGTCGGGCAGTCAGCGCTGACGAAGAGGGGCGTCTCTGGAGAGCGCTGTGAACACCATCATCAAACGTCAAGGCGAAACTCACCTGGCGTAGACCGCGCCGTTCGCCATCTGCGGAAAACAGTACATCGGGCTCCGGGGCCGCATAAATCCCTCACGACCAAGCCCGTCTTTGTGGGAGGGTGCGCTTCGCTGTGCATTACTTACGAGTAGTTGTGTGACGTGATGCTTGAGCACATAGCATGCTCAGGCTCGACTCACACCTTGTGGCCAAATAGGGCGGTTGAGACGTTAGCCAAGAGCAAGCGGATCAAGGCACTCCCTACAATTCATTTTGTGTCATATGCATCGCTGCCGGGTGCCCAACGCAAAGTCACGCCTGGAGACTCTGCAGACGCAGAACAGCAGCGCTATGGCCCAGCTACACAAGGCCGATGTCGGGAAGCAGGGCATGGGCATAGACAGGAATGCTGGGTCTCAACGTCTGGACCCACACCCCGATCAAGCATCACGTCTCCCGCATTCCGGACGGCGCTCTGGTGTCTGAAACCATGACCGCCTCCGCCCGGTGACAACCGGAGCACTCGCACCGGACAGGCCAGTGCGGGAACAAGCTTTGTAAGGCACAGCGTTTCCTTGCACGCTGTACAATATCCGATATTATGTAGTGATGGGCATGAAACGAGCTCGTACTCACCGCCAGCATGACTCTTCGGGGTGCCCTGCCCAACAGTAGCAGATTACACGGGTCGCCGTGAGCCACTTGACGACCATTTATGGGCATGCCGTACAGGAGGGCATGTAGTGTCCGTTCCAGGGCACGATGAGGAAAGGTAGTCTTCGCGCTCATCAATGCATCTGCTGTACGTTGAGGGCGGTATGCGCATGCCGAAGGTCGGTCCCGTGAGACCACTGCGAGAACTCCACTGGTCGGAGAGCTAAGTGAGCATAGTATGACCCGATGAGATTACTCGGTGCCTGGCTACGGTCCCGACCCCTGGCTCCCAGCAGGACAATCGAGCGATTGGTCCTTGCATCCACATACGTAGGATGAACGCTGATCGGTGAATGCGACTGGCGGAGGGAAAATGCACTTGCTCTTGGCGTCCGATAATATTTGACCTGTTCTCAGAGCCCCGATGCAGTGTGCCCAGACCTCCGCTGCTGGTTCATGTAATCGGCGTCTTCGAGTGCGGAGAAACATGCCTCATAGGTAGCACCGTGGATGCTAATGCGGTCGGTCCCTCCGCGTGCAGCGTGCTCGATTTACCGCCAGTGCACAGTCGACATCAGGCAGGCAAGGCAGACATCGCAATGTGCAGCGTACCTTCTCCCGTAGAGTAGCAGCCAGCCTGTCGAGAGTAACCAGGCTTCGCGATACCAGGGACTGTATTGATGACTCCGGCGTTGATAGCGTGCCTGTCAATAGGGAGCGTATACCTATAGTACGCGCGTCAGATGATGTCCGCTCCGGCGATCTAGTGGCTCTCACCAGACTAAGTACTCTCGTGCCTCGCCGCGTGGGATGTCAAAGTCTCACCGAACGAGCACTTACGCCGTTCTACAGTACCAGATGAAGGCACACCAAAGCCGGCTCACGGTAGTCCTACCCTGATCACCGACGATGCCACGACCACCTTAAGGTCGCCGAAGTGTTGCCTGGGTAGCGACATTCAACGGAGACACATACCCGTGCTGCCGTTCGAAGATGTGCGGTGGGTTGCGGCTGCGCGCTCGGAAGGATGGGTACCCGTCCCGGTGAACCGAGACGAGTGTTGTTTCATATCTGCGGAACGATACGGACAGCCTGAGTATTTGAAACGTTATTCTTCCAGGCGAGGTGCCTTGAACGCCACACACTCGGGGATGAGAGCTGAACGCGATGAGCTGCGAAAGCTGGACAAAGACTGAATGATCGATCTCACACGCTGAAAGGACAGAATAGAGTGCAGACTAGACTGGAGAGGAACGGGGCGTCAGAACAGTGAGAGAACAGACAAGAGTGACGAGAAGACTCACCAAAGTACACGCTACCCTCAACCTGCCGCCCTGCCCTTCTTCATCTCCCTGTAGAGCCTGATGGCTCGCTCCCGCTCTTCCTCAAGCATCGCCTTCTGCGCCATAGACCGGACTCCATCGCTCAGAGACTGCCCACCTGCATCTTTCTGCGACCCGCCCTGAGCAGCAAGTTTCTTCGCCTTCCGCGGCAACTGCTTGATATTGGGAGGAGCTTGAACGATATCGTTGAGGCGTTTCGGTGCCGACGTAGAGATCTTCTCGAAGTCCTTCGGCCCCGCCTCCTTCGCCTTCGCTTTGCGTGGCGACGGATCATCGTCCGAATCCAACTCGTCTCCGGCGCGGATCCGCTTGCGACCCTTCGTTCGCTCTTCAGCTTCCGCAGCACGTTTCTTCTTCTCTTTCTCTGAGGCCGCGAGCTCTTCCTTCCGTACTTGACGCATCCGGGCGGACGAAGACTGCATGGCTTCTTTGACTGTATGCCGCATCGACTCCTCGACTCGCCTAGCACGTCCAGACATGAAGGTGGGCGACGGCGGCGCAACACGGACTGCTCACCGATTGAAATGTGCCATGGACTCCCCCGGCATGATGCGCAACTGGGTCTGCTTCGCCCCTGCGGTGTCGCCATCGCCAGTGCCACTCTGTTTTCGCCGCTTCCGAGACGGCCCTGCACCGTCATCCTCAAATCCCTTCCTCTTCTTCTCTGCCCACTCCTGCCGTACTTTGGCAGCATTCAATACACGGCTGACACTCTTCGGTATGTCTTCATTCTCGATAGCCTTCTTCAACCCAGGAGCGATGTCACTTCCACTATTCAGCGCGCAGGAGTCAGATGTATTCGAATCCCTGCCGGATGTCTGAAGCTTACATACGATTCTTTCCGTTTTTGTTCACGCACGGAGCGCTTCGCGCGTTTGTGGGGCATGGTAGGGACAGAGAGGCTCCGAAGGTCTTGGTACGAGACTGGACAGGATTCCAGGAAGTTGAGAGCGTGAGGGGGAGGTGAGGGGCTGACGAGAGACGAAGGTCAAGATGTTCGCGCACGAAAAGAGGTTTGTGATTGGCGCCCAGCCAGCCTTGGTTAAGTGAAGTAAGTTCGACAGATCTGGTAGTACAGATAAGTAAAGTTCGTCGTCCATCGGAGGCTGCCAACACGGCACCAGCAGCATCCAGCAAGCAACATACAAGATACACGTATGTAAAGTTTACACGTTCGACCCAACGCATCAATGTCATCATTGCAGTTGACCTGCAGCAGGTAGTACAGCCCACGCGCTCTCAGCTCCCTCATGGGCCGTACGCCAGCTGTATACCGCTTTCGAGCGGTCATGTTGGCCCCTCAGAGTCAATCGTTGATTGTGGTCTGTGGTTTCGGACTCCACAACCTGCCAAAGTTGTGGTGGTGGGGTGAGACCTCATCCTACGACACCAAAGGTCCGATTCTTGACTCTTGAGAGACTGCGACGGCGCTGTGACGAATCCCAGCTCGAGTACGATACTAGTAGATCCAGGAAGGACGGCCGGAACAAAGCACAAACATATGCGTTTCGTGCAATCGCAAGGCACTTAGGCCCTCTCGTACTCAATCACAACGGCGCGTAGCTCGCAGCTGATCCCAGTACTAGGCCCGTACAGGATCTACTGCAGCGGTTACGGCTTGGTTCTGCAACCTGCGATTGAGCTGACGGTGTCAGACCTACAGAAGCCGGACGGTCACTAGGAACAAGAGACACGTCGTCGGGTGCGAGGTCGGGGCGTACGGATCTGTCTGCCTGACCCTTAAGACCTGCCGTTGTGGAAGAGCGACTTCTCGACCGACACGAGGAGACTGGTGCCGCGGGAGACAGCGAGCAACGCTCCGATACAGAAGCACAAGCGGAGCGTCGTGACTCTCCTTCCCCCCACGCATGTTTCTGATACTATAGCGAAATCTGGAGGTAAGACACGAGAATCTGAGCGCGCAAACGCAGAGAACAGCGTCACCTCCGTATTATAAGTATTACGGCACGGCACGGACCGTCTCGACGTGGCCATTACTCCGGAAGAATCGTCCTGCCCTCCATCGTGCATCGTCGACCCACTGTCCTGCAAAGACCAGCTGCCAGCGACCCCTTCCAGGTCCACTCACCTGCCCAATCCACGCGGGAACGCGGGAGAACGGGGCTGTTTGAAGCGAAATGACCGGGCCCGACCGACCGGCCGACAGAACACAAACGTCTTTGCGCATGTGTATAGCAGCGGGCTCTTGTCACAGGTGATGATACACGTCTATAGATCAGGATTCAGGACTCAGGTCGGAATCAGAGGAATCGGAGAAGAAGAGTGAGCGGGTGAGCGGGTCAGAGGGACGGTTCTGAAGACCGAGGGAACGCAAAATGAAAGAAGAAAAATGGAGAGGAAGAGGAAGAGAACGTGGCAGGGAGGCAGGGCGGGGCGGGGTAGAAAGGAAGAGGAAGAGTCCGTTCCAGGTTTCAGGTTTCAGAGACATCGCGAGCGGAAGCGGGGAGCGTAAGAGCAAGGGGTCTGGGGCCGGAGGGTGAACCGGTGAAGAACGGGCAGGTGAGAGGCCTCGAGCTCGCTGCGAGCGGAGGAAGAAAGATCGAGATCGAGCGGCACCGGGGAGCGAGCGAGCGAGCCAAACCATCAACCATATACCCAAAGTTCGCCAAAAAGCGCAAACGACCGTGACGAAAAAGAGAGAGGTGAGAGGCGAGAGATGAGAAATGAGAAAGCACGAAGAAACGAGCGACGAGCGTCAAGCGTCAAGGGAGGGAGCGTGGAGGACGCATGCGCGCGCGGTAGGAGATACAATCAGATGTAGAACGCGACGTGGAACGCGAAGAGAGACGAGAAGACGAGCCTTGTATGTTGGTGTGTGTGTGTGTGTGTGTGGATATGTGGGATATGTAGGTGGCAGATGGGACAAGGGACATGGGACCTGGATATGTGGGACCTGGATATGTGGGATATGGGATATGTGGACATGCGGGGGATATCGAACACGAGACCCTGGACGCTGAACGCCGAACACGAACACGAACGCGAACGCGAAACACGAGCACAAAAAAAGAAAGGAGAGACAGCGATGAGGCGACGGGTATGTACGCAGCAACGGCAAGAGCTCGAACAACAAACAGCAAACGCACAGAGAAGCAGACGCGACAATCGTACACAGGCAACAGGCGAATGGGTGGGATGGATGGGTGGATGGGCGGATGGGTGGATGAGTGGGATGGTGGATGGGGCAAGCGTCCAAAAAAGCACTGCAAAATGAACAGGAAAGAAACCCGCAGCAGGACACACGGCACAAGACGCGCCGTTTTTCGTCGGTCCGTCGGGCAATCAGTACTCAGTGGTCACTGACGCGACGCGACACGCTCAACTCGACTGCTTCGTCATCGACGGAATCGACAGCATCGGCAGCTGGCCCCGCGACAACGACCCGATATTCGCAACCTCCTCCCTCCTCCCCGTCCCCGGCCCCCCCGCGCCGTTCATCCCCTGCGGCCCCCCCGCGGCGCCAAACGCCCCCGCGCCCCCCACGCCCCGCGGCGCCAGCCCGCTCCCGCTCCGCGGCCGCGTCTGCGGCCAGCTCGTCAGCCCGTACCCCAGCGGCGCGCTGTCGCTCCGCGCCCGGCTGCCCTTCTTCACCTCCGGGGGCCCCGGCATGGACATCGCGCCCGACGAGCCCGGGTTCGGCCGCTGCCGCTTCGCCCCCACGCGCTCGTCGTAGTCCATCGGGCTCGGCGAGGGCGGCAGCGGCGTCGCGATCGCCGAGTCGTACCGCGGCGCCATGCCGTGGTGCGCGTGGTGGTGCTGCTGGTGGTGCTGCTGCTGCGGCTGGTGGTGCGGGTGGTGCGAGTGCGCGTGGTGCATGCTGTCGTACGGGATGTGCTGGTACGAGTGCTGGCGGGACAGCGTGTGCGGGGTGTGCGTGTGCGACGGGAAGTCGGCCGTCGTCGGGCTCGAGCTGGGGCTGATCGAGTGCAGCTGGTGGAGGCCGCCCGTCGGGAGCGACGACAACGAAGGATAGTGCGACGCCGCAGGTGCGGAGTGCTGCGGGGACGTCACGTAGATGTTCGGGCTATCCGACTCTAAGATGTCGGTGGGGAACGGGACGGGCACTGGGACGGCGCCGTTGAGCACTCCACGGCCGAGCATGAGAACAGAAAGAACACGCACTACCGCAGGTCTTGATCATGACGTCGTACATGGCCTTGGTCACATTTGCAAGACGGTCGACCTTCTGACGTTCCTGCTGGAACGCGACCATGAGACGTCGGTTGTCCTCGCGCATCTGCGAAAGCTGCGCGGCCACCTCGCCGGGGAGCTCGACGCGGTGCTTCAGCGACGGGTCGGGTTCAAGCGCCTTGCGCTTGATCTCCTCGAGGAGGTCGGGACGTCCGCGCAGGAACTTGTGGTGGGAGAACTCCCAGGTCTGCACATCGGCTGATGTGCGCTGTGCACGCGGGGTCTGTAGCGCCCTATTGAGCCAGAGGGCCATCCACACGAAGAAGAGAGACACCCACGCGGTTGATCTTGTGGAAGCCATACATATTCAGCTGCCGCACAAAGCTGGAGAACTGCGCAGACGATGAGAAGGAGACAGCGAGACGAGATGGGGACGCTTCACATTGTTGTGCTTGAAGTGCGAGCCGAGGATGGTGCGGCTGAACTCCCCGACGTTGGATACCACAAAGCTGCCAGACAGATATAGGGACACGCCAGGGTACAGCGAGGGGCGGGAAGCTTACCTGGTCCCGAGCTCTGTCCAGTTGATAAACTGGGAGGATTTTGGGTCGTTGATCATCCTGTGGACATACGTCATAGTGGTCAGCGAGTGAACGGAACGGCAGAGAACGACCGGTAGGTCCGAAGATATGTATAAACACGAACTATGCCCATCGCGGAGGAAGAGGTTCCATGGGCACGGAACATAGGTCCGACAGCGATCTGGAAGTTCCGCCATTCATGCGTGCAACCGCCTGCGACAAGATCGACGCGGGTAGCCAGGATCTGAATGCTAAACTGGGTGCGAAGCGATGCCAAGAGCTTCCGGGGTAGAGAAGTCGTTCGTTTCAGTTAGAACATGGCGAGAGCACGATACTACCGTGTCGACGGAACACTACTGGCATACAGCAGGCGCCACCTACTAGCGCCGTTCCCAGCGTCGAGCGCGCCGTCCCTCCTGGAGGACTTCAAAACATGGCGCTCATCGCACACGCACTGTCCTCACCGCGCCCAGCAGACCGCGCCGCAACCAGCGTGTATCAAGCCGTCGGAGATAAGTGCAGGTCAAAATGAAGAAGAGACAAGGAAAAGCCGCGAAACATAGGAACAAAGACGACACTCACTGATACAGCTTCGTAACGAAATTGTTGGTGCCGAGAGGCTTGTTGAGGACGCCCAGGGAGGGCGGCGCGCCCGAATGGATGGAATTGCTGGAGGTCGACACCTGGCCCTCCATCGGCTTCATCTGGTCGTCCTGCTCGCCGCCCGAGTTGCTGCCGTCGATGGGGCTCGCCTCGGGGTCGACAGAGTAGGACATCTCCATGTCGTCGAGGTACGCGCTGCTCGGGTTCTCGCCCATGTCGTACTGGGTCTCCTCGACGGAGGTGGTAAGGGGCGCAAGGGTGGTGTAGCTGCGCTTGCGCGGGACGGACTTCTCGGAGGAGGAGGAGGAGCGCGAGCTGGTGAGCCGCTTGCCGTAGGAGTCGTAGTGCTCGTCGTAGCGCACGCCGGGGCCGTCGGGGACGGCAAACTGGAAGGTGGGCTGGATGTGCGGGTGATGGGCATGGTGCGAGTGGTGATGGGCGGCGAGGCTGTTTCCTGACGGGCTCAAGGGCGTGATGGGCGACACATGAGAGCTCGCGTGGGTGGAGGGGTGCGGGGAGGGATTGATCGGGGAGAGATTGGTGGGGGAGGTGACTGAAAGGGAGGAAAGATTGAGGGAGAGGGCGGTCTTGTCGCCGGGTCTATCGGAGAGCGGTTCGTTCATGGCTGACTGACCTGACTGCTGGGACGACTGGGAGAAGTAGGACGGATAGGGCTGCTCGCTGAGGGAGGAGGCCGGGGAGGACGGCGAGGGGAAGGAGGACTGGTTCTGGGGCGGGGGGAGGAGATGGGCGGGGGACTGCTGGGACCATTGCTGGCTGTGTGGCTGCTGCTGGGAGTAGGGCCCGTCTGCAGAGGACATGGTGTGCGAGTAGTGCGAGGGAGAGCTGTCCATGAGAAAGAATCAGGCGATCAGCATGCAGCCGCGAGCCAGGGAGCAGCAGGGGAGGCTGGCGGGGGGTCTAGGGGGCGCGTCGCGGCGGGCAGGGCTCGGACATGCAACGACGGGGAGAGGTCGCGGGCGGAGGACGAGGGAGGGGGAGGAGAAGGGGATGGCGAGGGATGCGGGCGAGGACAGAGCGCGTCCGGACGGGTGGTGGAAATAAATCTAGATTCGAGGGTCCCTGCGCGCTGCCCGCCCACGCCCCTCCGCTGCCCCGCCGGCCGCTGCCCGCGACAAAACATACGGCCGACATACGCTCTCTGCACTCGCGCTCCCATATCGCCTCTGCTCGCCGTCTTCTGCGCTGTCTCCCCCGCCGTCCGATGCCCCGCTTCCCCCGCCGACCTCGGTTCTAGCACGGCCCTTCTCTGTCACCCGCATGCGTCCTGCCGTTCTCACAGCCAGTCTCCTCGTATTCGCCCTCCCCGCCCCTCGCTCCCTCCTCGCCCGCCCGCAGCTCCCCGTCTGCCACCCCCGCGCGGTGCCCATGCAGCGTACCCGGCATCATGCGCGCCGGCCCATCAACGCGAGTTGATTCGTGGCCACGCCCCTCCTCCGGGCCTCCCCTCGTCCTCATCCCGGCCGTGCACGCCCTGGCCGCACGCCCGCCAAGTCACCCTCGAATCAGCCCTGATAGATTTTGAATGTCTGTCCGCGTGATCCAGCGATGTACCGCCCATCGCGTCCTCGCACGCTGGCCAACAGCTGAGCCAATGCCGCGAACCCCAGAGATGCACACCGCTTTCCGTACTCCAGTATTGGATGCTGTAACCGCATCCCATCAACATGTACGGGGTTATCCGGCACGTCTCGGTCTCCCCATGTCACCGATGACTGTGCTGCACCGACAGCGGAACGTACCCACAGTCCAGGTATCCTAACAATGTCATACTCCGAACCCTACATCATACTCGGACACGACCCCCATCTACGCTCTCGACATAAGTTACCGGCCGGCCGCAGTCCGCCTGCTAACCCGCTCCAGTCAATGTCACCCCAGTGGCAGTCCCACAACGTATGATAATAATATCCCCGCACGTGTGACACTGCACGACTGCGTATGCACCTCCAACTCCGTACGTTCTCCGGGGCGCTGAGAACGCATTGCATCTCCCGCCAAGCTTTCCCTCGAGCCCGGCGGAAGCTGACAATGACCATGGCCTCCCCGTGCGAACTGACTGTCACTACATAGGTTCTACTTACCGCCATCCTGACAGCGATGGGCCATGGCGCGATACTCGACTGCCCGATGTTCCTCCGGGGCTTGCCACCCCCGATGCGAAGGCATGTGTAATACGACGCAACGGAATCCGGAATCTGGATATTTCACTGACATACGCGGATATCCAGGTCCCACCTACTAGTGCTAAGTAGTACCCACCGCGCGAGGAATTCGACCTTGCCATGATCCGCAGTACCGCCGTCCGCGGTCCCAGTAGGGCTGCTCAATTCTGGTCGGTCGGTCGGTCGGTCGCTGGTCGCTGGTCGCTGAACGCATTGATGAGGCCTCTAGCCGGTTTTAGCGAGGCTCAAGTAGGAAGGAGACGACGTCGGCAGTCTCGCCTAGTCTCGCATCACCTCCAGCGCTCACTCAGCGACCAGCGACCGACCGACCGACCGACCAGAATTGAGCAGCCCTAGTCCTTCGCGAACGCCCTGTTAAGCAGCACAGCTCGTTCCTTATCAAAACTCCCAGTATGCTCATTGCTCAACCTGCCCTGCTCGTCCACCCCGCACCCCAGCACCCACACGCCAACGCACAACTCCAAACCAACTCGGACCAACCCAACCCATCGCCAACACCTCCACCCCAGATCACCCGCCCCCCGGCACGCCGCTCCCGCACGAACGACCACCTGCCCCAGCCTGCCCCCGAGCGCGGAGCGCCCTCTCTCTCATCAAAACGACCTTCGCGCTTCCTCCTCCTTCGCCGCTTCTCTGGGCCCTCTGGCGGCTGATTAGGCTTTGCACAGACGCGCAGCTCGCCCTCCGCAGGACCCAAGACTGAGGACGACATCAAGCTTGCATCACGGTGCGACCTTCTGGCGTGCGAGCCCCGCAGACTCGGTGGGCGACTGCCGACTGGGAGCGTCCGCCCGACGCCCGAGTGCAACGTTCAACGTTCGACGTTCAAGGTGTGCCGGAACGGTTCAAGGGACGGGCACGCCGTCCAATTGATATCCATGTCGCTTTCGAACTTCTGGCGTGCGATCTTCGCAGTGGGCGACTGCCGACTGGGAGCGTCCGCCGACGCCGCCCGAGCTCGAGCTCGAGGTGCGCCGGAATGGTTAATCGTCGGTTCCAACGCGCTGCGCTGCTCTCAAGCGGGACGCGGACGCGCATACACACATACGCATACGTGTATCCACACCGCCAGCGACTGACGTTCACCCTGGGGCGCCCGGTACAGTATCACCGGAAAGTCTCTCGCAGTCGCAGGTTGCAGGGCGG